>JAASAY010000242.1:0-77480 GCA_014822085.1 Fusarium stilboides
CATCAGCTGGAGCACCTCCTCCGCCTCCCCCTCCGATGGGTGGAGCGCCGCCACCTCCTCCACCTCCTGGAAATGCGCCAGCTCCTCCTTCGGGTGGTGGCCGACCAGCGGGTTTCCTGAGCGAGATTCAGCTGGGCAGGTCTCTGAAGAAGACGACCACCAAGGACACCAGCGGAGCAGCTGTTGCCGGACGAGTTTTGGATTAATGGGTTTTCGTACGTAGCTTGGAGAGTGAAGTGGATTGTTGCTGAAGAGGAGGTAGAGCTTCAAGGTGTACACGTACGACGTTGAGCAAGGAGTGGTTATTCGTGCGTGCTGGGTAGAGCTAGCTAATTCATAGTGCGAGTCCAGACCACGACGAAGCGTGGTTCTGGCTGTTTCGATATGTAATGGTGAATCTATTTTTCATTGTACAAGGGCTGTGTTGAAGCGATGACATGTACTATGTAGAGCAACGTTACGAATGTGCGCTGTGAAGCCCTTGATGAAGCATAATGCCGCTTCACGATAATGGCCTACGTCGGCGGCAAGGTGTTGTGTTCAGATGGATATCGATTACAACATCTAGAAAAAGCTGTGCCATATGGGCGTTGCGCCAGAGTCGATGTCTCAGCCAGGTCTCAAGCCATTCCCTCAGTTTACTCCAGCAATGTTTTGAAAGCTGGAGCTTATAGTTCCTACGCCAAGTGGACAACAGGAAAGGGGTTTGGGTTTGAAAGTCACCAGAGCATAGTTTACATTTGTCGGCTTGGCATAAATTGCTAGCTTCAAGATATGGAGTGGCAAGTTTGCGAGGCATGTTGAAAAGTACAAGTGGACATGTCAATCTAAGTGAAACATGCAATAACTAGTAGGTGAGTGTCGGAGCTAGGCGAGGTCGCAAGGGTGTACAGTAGAGCAGACAGCCGAGCCTGTGTTCTCGATTGTGCTAATTCATTCCTTACGAGTCGTTGTGCCTTGGAAGAAGAAATTGACGAGATATGTAAATGCATAGAGATAGTCATTCGCTTAGAGGTTTTGCTCAGGGATAGTATGGTAGTCAGTCTAGTTAGTTGAATGGGGCCCAGATATGCCGGAAGCTTGGAGAACGGAGTCCAAGGGTGACTCCGTTATTACTAACTTGGCTATGAATGTCAGTTCTAAGCATGATGAGATGAGCTATTTACGTACCGAATAAACTAAACCTACGGAGCATCCGATATATGCAGGGATAAATTACATGTATCGGAAGCCTCCACGATAGGCAGGGTTAGACTCCCGAGCGGGTCTTTAGCATGGAGAAAACTTGGCTATGAAATTGGTCAACCGTAGTTGCAGCACGAGATGAACAAAATGAATAAAAAAGCAAAAAGAGCTGAGCGTCTTTACCGGACGAAAGCTCAGATCAGCCTGTGCTGTGTGGTCTGTGTCTGTGTCTGCGTCTGTGTCTGGCCTCAATCACCGGTGCCTATGACCAAAGAGATGGAAGCCCGGCCCCCGTTAGTTCGGACACTAGATGAGTTGTCAAAGGTCAATCTTTACAGAAAACTTGGTTCCGCAAGATTGGCAGTTCTCATGCAAAACCAACCTTTTCATTTGCAACCTAGTTAGACTTTTCCAATCCCTTTAAACCCTGGCACTTCTATTTACAAGGCATCCATCTCAATATCAGAATCCATTAAAGCCCTGGGACATTTGCGGGGAGGGAGGGAAGTATGGGCTGGGATGTTCGAACGAATAGCTTCGTGGAGCGTGTTCGCTGTGGACACTAGTTTGATTGAGGATGGAGCACGAGACTGCTGAACCTTTTTTAAAGAGTCAACGGCCGTACTGACAGCGGCCATGATGTCACTTGGGATTGAAATGGGTTCAGGGGATCAGATCAGTCTGATACATGCTATTTTCTTAGTTCCTTTGTGAGGCGAGCATAACGTAGAAATGAGAGAATGTCACGATCGATATGTAGCGGAGATTTTAGGAGCCGAGAGAAGGGAGAGAGATTAGAGTCTAGACAAAAGAGCGGTCAATTACATGCGAACCTTTGCTCAGGCCATCATCAATTGAATGACAAGCTCAGATCAGGTCAGATGAATAATGAATTGGATGGTAGCGGTCGCATTTTGGGTTACATATTCATTCCTGAGATAAATAGACGAGGTCGGAGTCGAGCTGAGCAGGTTGTTAGTTTTTGCCTAAAGGGGTAATGTGTAAATAGTCTGACAGAGCAAGACGCGTGAGGAGTACGCGTCGCAGGCAGCCCAGGCCAGGCCAAGCCAAGGACACAAGGGTCCCACATCTTGCGTTGGTGATTGACTTTTGCAGAGCTGATGGTGGGAAGCGATACGAGAGGGAGGGGGGGATGGTGTTCATCCACCTTTTTGACCTCGTGGCTTTTGAGCACAGCCCGTTTATGGACAGTATAACTCATCATGACGCCTCACACATACCCCGCCAACATGGAATATCCAGGCTTGGGGATTCGTTTCCCCTCTTTTAAGCCACACATAAGCCCAACGTGGAATTTGCACTTAGGCAATCGAGTTGTGTTGTTGACAGCTGAAACTATCGCCATGATGGGGCAAAGATCATCGTCGGCTGCTCGCTCGAATAAACAGACTAACCTGAGCTGGGTCGCGTACCGTAACAAACTGTGGCAGTGAAGACATGTTTGTTTGTTTCAATAACTGGGTACTGTGTGGTTCATGGTAAATTACCAGTAGATCTTGTTAAATGATCTCTTGTATTTGTGATCGGTATCTTGAATCGCATCCATCTAGGATGGGCTTTCAAGGAGCCATGGGGATACGTTGTAAAACCCTGTGCTTTATGTAAAGACATCAGCTAGGAGTTGGTTCGAGTGCTCCCTTTAATACCTTACTAGGTCCTTTCTCCATGGATCGTTGTAGATAAGAAGCTCACATTTGCATTGTCAGTCTCTGCTCCGGTTAAGAGCATTATCAAAACCAACTAAGTTAGGTCTCAGGACAGAGAATGTATAAAAGAAAAAGAAGAGCCTAGTACTACTTAGATATTTGGATTCTTGGACCTCAATGGCCAATTAATGTACAGCCGTTTCCGTTCGTGGCCGTACATCCGTCTTGTCCTCCTCACCACTTCCGATTCCCATGTGCAAATAGGATGGCATTTCATGCTTCCTTTTGTGCGTAGTCTACAATCAGCCGAAAAGTCAATCGGATTGAGTTCTCTCATTCGACGCTACAATCGGATGCACAACTCTAAAACAATTAGATCAGCCAGATTTTGCTTTCACATGCAAGGGCAGCCCCTCTAATCTTCTTTTGTTGGGCCCTTTTACCCTTCCGTTCCGTATTTCCAACTTTTTCTCAATGGGATGCAGAGAACGGCACCATGAGCATTGAATGACGATGGTGAAAAGTGCGGGGCATCAGAACTGTTTCGCTAACGCTGATGGTGGGTGTGCACATGCATAACCCGGCTCGCTCGCTTTGTCCAGGCACCAAAGTCAAGTCTGAGATGCACATCTTTTTTGCTTATTTCCTACTCCAATTGGGCCAGCTTCAGACCCTTGAGATTAGCCCAACTTGATTGGCTGACATCCACTACAATCCAAACAAAGCATGTCCCAGGAGACGCGTCGTGGCCAAAGAAAGACGCGTCCAAACCTGTTATCTGCTAAACTAAGATAACCAACCAACTTATGAATAACTAACTAGTTACTAGATGCAGCAGCTCGCCAGAGGCCATTCCCATTCCCAGCTCGCTTCCATTTATTCCCACCCACACCTTGTTGAAAGAAAGGACCCAACTAAGGTACTTTAGTTACAGTAACCCTTGGCCCCCTCAAGGGCCTGGCCTCGGCCTCGCCTCTTACTCGTCTGTCAGTCACTTGTTGGCGGCCGTTTTACCAAAGAGGATCGGCCCCAGAAAGTCAAACTAAACGGTTTTCCTTGGAATCAAGCATTCCACCTTGTTACGCTGCCCCGGGAGCCCCAATCATCGTTCTGTTCTGAAACCCTGCACGGAACCACGGGCTCGAGCGGGGGCTGTTCCTCCGTGCCTTTTCCTTTTGCTCCGTTACATCCAGCTCTGCTTCGCCCTTGCTGAATTAGCTGTGTGTGTGTGTGTGTGTGTGTGTGTGAGTTCATCGCTAACAAAGAGAGCCGCGATAAATGCCGATAAATGCGGAACAAAGAAGACACATTGACAGGAAAGAGGCGTTTCGACTAGCCACCAACATCCAACATCTTTCGGCATTTCTTTAGTGGTGACTATCTATGAATGGAACTCTGAACGAGGGTCAGCATCCGAGACGATGTTTGCTATTGATTGTGGCTGGCTGGCTGTGCTTATTGAGGAATAGCATGGCATGGCGTCTCGTCTATCTGATGTGCTCTTTTCTTTGTCTACTAGCTCCTGGTTGTAAGATTCAAGTAAAAGCTAGTTGAGTAAAGATTAGCAAAATGAAAAGCATATGCAGATATTCATATGTAACACCGTTGTACCGTATCATGGTGAACTCCGTCCACGGGGCAGATGCGACGGTCGGATCTTTCGTCTCAGCCCCATCTGACTGACTGACTTTCTTGACCTTGCACAGAGGTAGGATCGGCACCAAGCACAATCCCAGCATCTGATCCGGGAGCAGCATCCAGCAGCATCAGCACCGGCACCAGCATCCCACAACATATTCGCATCTGCAAGTTACATGTTGAATCATTGTGGGCACCACATTTCGATACGGAGCACACGGATGCCCAACGGAGCCAGGCGGAGAGAGACAATTCGCTAATTATCGCAGCATTCAAGCACACTAGGAACTGTGCTCCGTATTCACAAGACAAGGTACAAGATCGAGATCTCCCCTCTCCACTGCCTTACATACATCCACATGCCTACAATAGAGCACTAGAGCCAAGTTTCGTAGGGCGCCGGCTATCAATATGTGGTGCCAGGCTCAAACACCAAGGCCATGAATAGCATGATCAACGGCCTGGTTTAACAAGTGGCCGCATAAATCTTGAGGCAAAGAGGATTCATTCTATACTCACAAAATGTGAACATGATCCCATCTCATACGTATACACGGCCCGTAAATGCGACCCCGTTTCGCCTCATGACGAGAGAGTGTCTCATCATGAATTTGAACTTGACTTAGCTGGCTTGACATGACTTGATAGAATAGCGAACCCGAGAAAAGAAGGCTTTTTTTCTTTGTCTCCGAGTCCAGTCCCAATCCCCGCATCCAATTCAAACCCAAACCTATCCCGCGTGCGCGTCCAATGGATGGATCTTCTATTTCTTACAAAGTATCGTTATCCCCGTCTTGGCCAATCGCAGTGCACGAATCTTCGCGCGCGTCGAGGTTGAGGGCGCCTGGTGATGCGGCACCGCTGAAATCAATCATCAATTGCAGAGAAGCACCTCATTCATGCTCGCTCGCTGTAACGGGATCCCTGTCGTTTTTTCTTCTACGTGTTACACGCCCCTAGTTTTCTATCGACCCACACCTTTTTTTGCAAGTGAGCTCACTTTGAATTGACTCCCATCTCCATCTTTCGTCTCCCTTTGGTCAGTCCCGTTCACTCAATCGACCATTCCCGAAACACACACACCCTCGATTTCGCACACCCTTGGCTATCGTCGTGCATCTCTCCAGTTTGGACGCATCTCTTCTCTCTCTTCCCCTCTCTTCCTCTTCTTACAATTCACCATCTCGCGAGCTTGCTTTGTTCATCTTTGCAGTTTTAATCTTACGAGACGCGAGGGCTCACTGCAAGGTTCGCAAGTGAAGAGAAACTCAAATGAACCAGGCTCCCACAACTTACATGACATCAGTCAGACTCAGTCTCGCTCTGGCCGAACTGATTTGATTGCCGCCGATATTGAACCAAGCAAGCAAGCAGAGACACTCCAAAGTCCAAGACCAGAGAGTCTTGTCAGTCGTGTCGTGTCAGCCCGGACGCTTTCCATCCAATCCCTGACACCGTTCTCATCATCCTCCCTGCGCCGAGTCCCCACTCGGCCTCACACACGGTGGCCAGCAGTGCAGCCATACGCGGTACAGAGAGCGGCCTAGGCTCCGTCTCCAGCAGGTCCCAAGACGCCTCCGCCCGCCAGCTGCTGCCAGCTGCTGGGGCCTTTTTCCCGCCATAGACCAGGCCTTACCTCTACTAATCTTGGGCCTTGGCTGCATCATTCACCTCAGTCAACTGCTTTCCTCGACTTCCACTCGGTCACTCACTCTTACTCTTTTCATACACTTCACTCTTCACTCCTCACTTACTCATTTGATTTTCTCTCTTATCTTCTCTTTTTGATTAATCGATAACCCATCTCGCCTATTCAATAGAGAGTAATAATCATCTGTTTCGTACATCAGCTTGTACGTTCGACTCAACAACCCTGGTTCACGTCCCGTCTCGCTCTTCGACTACCTCCCATCTACGTACCACCAGCTTTCCCCTCTCGACATCAGTATCGCTCTCATCTCTCGCGAGCCTCTTCTACATTGGCCTGTCCGTAGTTCTTTGTCGACGCGACTTGGCTATCTCCGCTTCTACCGCCTAAACTCGCTCCTATATTCGGATCAGTTTGAGACGCCATTCACGACCGTGAACCCCAGATACCGGCAGCTGGTCCTATTGAACGCCTCGACCAAGTCACGACAGCCCTGTCAAAGCAGGCCCCACAGCTCATTAGGTGCTAGAACTACACGGTCCATCCAAGTGAGTCTGAAGCCCTTTTCTTTCCTCTCGTCCTTGCCTTACCGTCATGCATACTCGTCCCATCAGGCTCTGCCGGTGTCCACTCATTAGATCCCACCTACGCTGATATCTTACCATCATCCCCTTCATCTTCCCGTCTCCGGTATCGACTGGCTAACCTGCATTCAAATAAAGTCCTACTTGTGACTCGACCATTTTACATCACCTTGCCATTGACCCGCAATCGAACTACCCGCCTCGGCCGCCATGGCCAAGCACACGCGTTTTCCCGGTTCGAATGAACCGCTACAAATCTTCCAGGACGAGATATTCGAGAACGTTACTCCTACTCCCATGAACAGTCGCGCTCCCATGTCATCGAAGCCGCCTCGAAGACCCCTGACAAGCTCAAACGCCAACGCCGTCTTCAACCCACCCACCGCTTCGCATAACGCATTCTCTCCTTTCAAGCAACGGCCTGCTTCTTCGTCACATATTCCATTGGCCTCGCCCTATGGTAACAAGCTGAACATGGCCTCGATGCCTCCTCCGTCAAGAAGAGGACATGTCACGGATTCATTGCAAAAGAAGCCTTTCCTGTCCAACTTCAAGACAGTTCCTCAAAAGTCAACCTTCGATATGAGCTGGGACCTCGGAAAGGAGAACGTTCACCCACAGATCTTTCCCGCACCTTCCCCTATCGACTTGTCGATCGACTACTACCAAAAGCCAAATGGCAAACGAGGTCTCATGGATGCCGCCCCCATCAAAGAGTCCAGATCAGCCAAAAAGATCAAGTCCGAGCCAGCGGCAACAACGACGACGACCGATGTTCCTCCTCACGACTCTCTCCCTCCTCTTGCCCCAGACGATGGCGCCAAACCTCAACTCAGCTACGCCCAATTGATTGGCATGGCTATCCTCCGGTCACCTAACAAGAAGCTCACACTCAATGCGATTTACCAGTGGATCAGCAGTAACTTCTCCTTTTACAGCCTTCAGGATGCCGGCTGGCAAAACAGCATTCGCCATAATCTCAGCCTCCACAAGAACTTCATCAAGTCGGAGAGACCCAAGGATGATCCTGGAAAGGGTAACTATTGGACGATCCAACCCGGTACCGAATCAGTATTCTTGAAAGAAAAGTCGACTCGCAAATCTGCCTCTGCTTCCGAAAACCTTCCTGTCATGTCGACTCGCCTCGAGCCCTCCCGTCCGGCTTCAGCACCGACCCAGGAGCCCACGCTACCTCCCCCTGTCCCGGTCAGCCAGTCCGCTCTGCCACCGCTTCCCACCTCTCAGGCTACTATGTCGATGCCTGTAGATCTGTCATCTGATGCAACAATTCCTGTCTCTGATAACATTGGCCCTGAAGATGTTGCGGATAAGGTTGACGACGATACTACGCTCGACTCATTTCTCTACTCGCCTCTTCCTGCTGCTATGCACTCATCACCTCCCGTCTCTCGGCACGTGGACCCTCGAAGCAACACTCCGCCTCCGATGTCGCGCAACCCTACCTCTTCCGTTTCACGATCCCACAAGCGCAAGTTTGCATCCATGGATGACAGCGGATACATTTCTTCTCTTGAGTCATCAGCTATGAGGCCTTCTCAAAAATTCATCTTGACGTCGGAGGCTGACCGCCCTCGGAACAAGTCGAAGAACTCGAGAGGCCGTGCCGAGGAGGAGATTGCCCGGCTTCGACATTCTTCCCCTTACAGCCCAACAAAGCCACGGTTCCATAGTGTCATGCCACCAGCCTCGTCTTCCCCTCTACGATCAGCCAACATCAAACAGATGCTACCCCCACTCACGCCTACGGTCAAGCTCATACCTTCTACTAGGCCACCTCCTTCTGCCTCTCCTAACACCAGTCTTCGCATGCACCGTGACAGGGTCCAAAACATACTTCAGTCGCCTCTTCGCCGAGTCCAGGGAGTCACTGAGGAAACGGTACCGTGGAGCCCGGCGTTCAACCTGGACGGAGATATGTACCCCTATATAGGGTTGGATATTATGAACGAGGCAGAAATGCCCATCCCCGAGGAACTTGTTTCATTTGGTGCCATTGACGACAACGCCTTTGCACCTTTGAGCTCTGTTGAGTCAGGGTCTCCAATTAAGCGTCCGTCTAAGCGTGCTCGTCTGGATCGAACTGTTTCTGCGTCGGCCCTGGGCGATATCACTAAATCTGCAACCAACAAACCCATAGCTTCTGCACCCCTCCTCAAGGCACCAGAGCAATCGACACAGTTCGACACTCCAAGCAAAATGTTCGAGGGTCTCAGCTCACCATGCAAGATGTTTCAGCAGTCGCCTATCAGAAACCAGTCTCCTTCCAAGTACTCCGACTTTCTGCGGGTTCCTTTGGACAACGAGTGGTCAACACTCATGGACCCATTAGAATATGCTGCTCCCTACACTCAAGGCCATGTCGACATGCTCCAGGGCTTTACGCCGATTGGATCCAGATCACAGGACGATAGCAGCAACAACTTGAGGAGCAACAACCCCCCAAGGGGCAACAGACCTCCCCCAAGCCGAACCACCTCGAACATGTTTTAAGACGAAAACTACCTTGAAGACGAACGTGGCAAGACAACGAAATAAGCATAATTATGTATGACATTCATGATTTGACGAAAGAACACCAAAACACAAAAATTCCTTGAAAGATGACCTGGTCTACGCCCAGCAGTGGCTTGCACATGTTGGGTCGTATCGGGTATGGACTAGAACAGAGAGACCCGGTGCATGCCGAGTGCTCGTATTGGCTTCACAGCTAGCAGTTGACGATGATAATGACTTTCGGGCGCGTCATGCTCGCTCGCAAGGCTTGGGATGCTGGATGGCCATTTTGGAATCTGTGTTTGATTGCGCTGACGGTTTTATGCTCTTCTTTTACTCTGCTGTGTTATATGGATTGCTGCTTGGAGTTTGGATGGCCTCCTTGATGGAATGAAAGAAAGAATTGCGTGCACTTGATATGTCTCTGCATTTTGGTACCTAGTTAGTTGCTTTGATTTTGGGAAAGGAAAGGAAAGGCGAGGCGTGGTCCGCACACATGCCACACATGATATCTACTATTTTGAATTTTGGACTCAATAGCATTATTTAACTTTACTACTTTCTGGCTATATCTTGCAAAAGTTCTTTGTCTTCTCGCCTGTGTATATAACCCGCTCCTGAGTCAAGCATGACTGCCTTGAGCGTCTAGACGAGTCAGCCGGTTATGTTTTTGTTTTACATGCTATGGGTGGCTGAGACCCTTGTTTTAGCCATCTTGTTTTGCCGGCGGCATATTTCCACTGGATAGTCCTTGGATCATCGAGTCATGGTAACGGGGTATCTATTATGATTTATACCAATGCCTATTTCCAACTCCATAAACGCCTTAAACCGCCATGAAATCTGAGTCGTCTATATACGATCCACCTCTCATTCCTTGATCGACCAAGGCTCACATGACGATCGAAATTCCACCCTTATCCCTTGTATTGAATTACCTATATGCTTGGAAAGCAAGATCCAGCCAGAACTGTAGCCCCTGAAAGACCTCGGAAGTCGAGGGTATGGCTCCCACCCCTGGCAGCGACAGACGTTGTTGGTCCTCCTAGTATATACGCATGCGTGTTGCCCAGCCTGTCGCCTCCTTCTGGTCGAGGTTGATCTTATAAGGGAAAGGGTTTGTGCCTTGGGTAGTGATGGGCGGTATATGATCTTTATGTGTATTGGCGAATGTGACTATTTTCATTGCTGTTGTTAGAAGCGTCTGCTCCATCGCTCGTCGGACCTTGGCTCGTTCTACAATATGTCAGCGAGTTCATCATGCAGGCATGCTATGCCCAGCACGGGGGGTCAATATCGTACCACTTTCCGTCCTCGGCTCGGCGACAGTAACTTTGATCGTCCAGCACTCCCAGCAGACTTCCTCATCTCCACGAGACAACCAGGCCTTGCGACGGCGCTTCTCAAAGAACTGAACGACAAGCTGACCACGTCCTCCGGTACCGCTGCCACTGCCAGCGTTATTGACTCCGCCTGAGGAGCGCTGTGCATCTATCTGACGTTCTAGGGCGGCAACGCGCTGTTCTATCATGGTCTCGAGCTCGTCATCGTCGACGTAAGGGAGTGTAAGGTCCAGGACTTCGCGAGTTTGAGGGACTAGGGCGGGGAAGAATCGATGGAAGAATATCGTATGTAGAATTCCTAGCATACAAGTGTTAGTTAGACCTCATCATGATAAACCTGGCTTGGTAGTATCTGCGCTCATGGATGTTGAAGTTGTCACAAGGGATAGCGGGGTGCTTTGTCCAGGGTAGGATGACGATCAAGACGCATCAGGAGATGAATTCACCTTTGACGACATCACGGACAGAGCGAGGGTCAGCGAATACGTCCAGAATAAACTCGGGTGGCTCTTGTTGCTCCATGATGTTTGTACTGTCGGGGCGTCGATTGTGCGCTATAATCATAGTTGATAAGAGTTGAAAGAGAGTTTGAGATAACGGCCTTTCTCTAAACAACGTCACTCACTGTAAGGGAGGGGCATGGGGTCTATCAGCTTGACCCACTTACCCCGTGCTTCAGATGTGGCGCAAAACCCGCCAGCCACATATCGCCTCCACATCGGTCACCTCTCCCGAGTCCGACCACGGGCATGTTCCATCTTACCTTATTACACTTGATCAAGCCTCCAGATTCGGGGCCGAGGCTCATATTGCGCATGTATCATCCATAACCTTTTTTTCCCCAACGAGAACGCCAACCGAGTATTCAACGGTCCCTCACCGTTTACATGTCCATCGAGTAACATTTGCCCCTGGTGAACCTCGACACAACATACAGCTATACTTCCCATGAGCAATTGATCACCGTTTCCTCGTCGCGCATTCTCTCCTCTAGCTATGCTCACATCCGCTCGGCGCTGGCTGCGCAATAACCGGACGCCCATCGCCGTGGGCGTGGGCGTCATCGGTGCCGGCTACGTCGCGACCCAGTATGTCATTGGCAAGCTTAACGATGCTCGCGAGCGCATGAGCAGCGATCGTATCGCCAAAGAGAAGTAAGCATCATTCCATCAGATAAGAGCTCGAAACATCTTATACTGACAACTCCCGGTTTAGCTTGCGACGTCGCTTCGAACAGAACCAAGAGGACTGTACATACACCATCTCGGCTCTCCTGCCGTCCGCGACGACCGCCATTCTTGAGGCCATGAACACGGAGCAGATTACATTCGAGATTCAGCAGATGAAGGCCACAAAGGCCATAAAGGCTGGTGGACCCGAGTCTGCCGCGCCGCCCAGCATCGCCGATACCACATTGACAGAGGAGGATGGAAAGAGTATGGTCAGCCAGAGCGAGAACGGAGTGCAGCCGAGCCAGGCTCCTACATCATCGCCATTCAATGCTGGTGGTGAGGCGAGCCAGCAAGCTCCCAAGCCAAAGAAGACGAAGCGGCAACTATGGGACGATGTGACCATCAGTGGTAAGTGAGAGTCGTCTCTGCTTGTATCTTATCTGCAGATAACTGATGTGATGTATAGCTGTGACGCGGTCTTTCACTCTGATATACACCCTCGCATTGCTAACAATGCTAACCCGGGTGCAACTCAACCTACTTGGTCGACGAAGCTATCTATCGAGTGTGGTGGCCCTCGCAACAGGCGGCCAACAGGGCACCATCAGCCTTGAGAATAACGACGATGACAACACTGAACAGTCGTATGGCAGTGATTTTGCCACAAATCGCAAGTACCTGACCTTTAGCTGGTGGTTGCTCAACAAGGGCTGGGAGGACTTGATGCACCGAGTCGAGAGCGCCGTGCGCACCGTCTTTGGTAGCCTGAGCCCCAGGGATCTACTGAGCTTCGAGAGGTTCTCCGAACTGACAATGGAGGTGAGGAAGCTCGTCGAAGGCTCCACAGCCGAGGAGCGCCGAAAGTCTGACTGGCTCAACTTCCTCCTTCCACCTAGGGCCAAGGAAGACGATGTGATTCGGGACTCAGGTATTCTCGATGATCCATCTAACCAAGAGGGTGAACACACAGCAGCTACGTCACAGGCGATTCTACGACGTCTCCTTGACGAGACAGCCGACCTCATTGAGTCACCAAGCTTCACTCATGTCCTCACTCTCCTTCTTGACGCAGGTTTCTCGTACCTGATTGACAACAAGCTCGCCACAGCAGCGTTTGAGCTCCCAGCCTCGGATGGTATCGTCTCCCCTGAGCTTAAGGATCAGCAGCGCTCTAAGGTGATTCTGCTACCTAAGATCCTGTCGGTCTTGACGCGCCAGGCGCACGTTATTGGCGTCGGCGACGGCATGCCTAATGAGTACCTGCAGAAGATGGAGACGGTGCGTGATCTCGAGGCTTTTGCTGCCGTTGTATACTCGAGCAACTGGGAACAGGAGATCCGTGCAGATGATGACCTCATGGCCAGCGCTGTTGACCTGGGCGCTTCGCAGACCAGTGGCAAGGCATCTGAATCCCAGACGCAAACCCAGACACAGGGCACACAGGGCGAAGCAAGCCTGGTCGTGGTAGATCCGCAAGGGGGTTTCGAGAGCGCATGGGGACGAGCAGTGGAGAGTGAGAACAAGTCGTGAGGCGTATTTTGGTCATGTTGCTACATAAGATATAGGGAGTCATGGCGGGATTATCATGGGGGTCCTGGGGATATAAACGAGCAGCATAATTTTGGGATGCATTTGGATCACTGACACAAACACATATCATATGCTATTTAGAGGCGAGGCGAGGGGTGCCATAGTCTAGTCGAATCTGAGGGGGTCTGTTTTCCCCTCGTGTAACATTAATGCCGGAATTGGCGTTGGGTATAGTCTCTTCCTCTCTGCTTTCGTTTGCCTCCTCTGCCGGAACCGTGAGGTATCCCTTGACCGTTGTAGTAAGGGCTTACGACGCTATGTCGCACCGTTCTTTCTTCTCGGCGCCGTGATTTATTTAGACAGGCTATTCCTCCTTACTCTTTTGGAGGTGGCTTTGGAGGAAATAGCATGCTCATGTCTGGCCGCATGTAGTCGGCCCCCCGATAGCATAGTATCCTCGTTAAATAGGGATCTGCCCTCAAGCTACCTGGGGGATATTGTTTATCCCTGGAAATGCGTTGCTTTCAACGACACTCGATATCTTGTTTGCGTCGCTCACATCAAGCCTCTAATGAACTGGTCGAGACCAAGCTCAAAGAGCTCATTCTTGACGCCCTCGCCGTTCTTGTGTTCTACTGGCGCGAGGGGATTCTTGACCACTACAAGCAGACATTAATTTCCGACCAAGAGAGTTTCGGAACTCTAGAAAGACATACCGTACTCGACCCATAGGTTAATGTAGATCTGGTGCAGCACATTGCGCATACTCAGCGTCGCAGTGTCGGTGAGGATAACAAATCTCAAGTTGGCGGGTGTCTCGTAGAAGTGAAGTTTGTACTGTGCGGTGCGGTAGCTGATGAAAGCGTCGTCCTCGCCGCCGAGCTTGCGGACCATGTTGCGGAGGGAGAAGACGGTACCGAAGAGGAGCTTTGCGTCGTCGGAGGATGTTGCTGGGGCGGTGGTGTCGGAGCCGGGGAGCCAGGACTTGGAGTATACGCACTCGGCTGAGGTAGAGAAGGGATATGGTTAGTTGCATTGCCATAGAAAGAGAGGAAGGGGGTGTTGTTTACTGTGTCGGTCGAAGATGTGGAATGAGTAGACAACCATGATGGCGGCTCCAAGGGGTTTCAAGATTTACGTGTAAGGAGCAGGTCGGAGGGTTGTTGACGCGAGTGTTTTTTATGCGCCAGATGTGTTGAGCAAGTGAACAACTGTAATTTGGTGCTAGTCAAGATGCGCTTCCAAGTCGAGCTGAGTTGAGTTGAGATATGCAATGGTTGGAATGCGATTGTTTGGTGGAGAGTTGAAGGCCAGCCGAGATGGAGGTTCCTATGGAGGCTAGTTCATCATGGATGGATCCGCTGTTGTCCACTGAGCCTCAAGTACGGCAGAGCCAAACGTCTAGTGAGCTTTTGGCGGGGCTAGTACCGGTTGACTGCTGGTGCTGGAGTTAGAGCTTTCCCCTCAGCGCACCATTTGCCCACCTCATCCTGGTATCCATCCATTCGAGCATCGAAGCCGAAACCGAAGCCCAGCCCAGCCCAGCCCAGCCCCAGGGCTGACTGTAAGCAGCCAAGGCTCACAGGTCTTGGGTCTTGGGTCTTGGGTATTGGACCTTTGGTCTTGGGGCGGCGGGTTGATGTCAGGACCCAAGCCTCAAACTCCCTCCACCATCACATGGCACTAACATTTCATTAACCTTGCCGTGTCTGCCTCGTCTTTTCCTTTAGAACATACCCATTCAATTCTCTTCCTTTTCTTCCAACATCTTCAACTGTTCGGTCGCAAACAGAAATATCCCATATATCAGAAACCAATCCATCGCGGGGTGCGGGGCAGCGCAAATCGACAAAGGACCATTGATTGATCCAATCTACTATCGCGACCCTCCATTCCCAACCTAAGATTTCGATTTCGTTGGGCGCATCATCCGCAATGGACACTGCCGAGCCCGCGACACATCCCGAGATGAGGCCCTCATTCACCTTTCCTTCGCCCCAAGTCAGAGTCGATCATCATGGAGATGCCTCCGACGATGCGCCCCCGCCGCCCCTCACTCATCACCTGTAAGTCAAGTCAAATTGGAAAGCGCCCAGAGGGCCAAAGCCTAATAATAGATCGACAATAGGACAGAGCCGACTGAGGTTCATCACTTCTCAAGTCCTCTCAGACATCATAAGCGAACTCCCAGTGCCCATCGTGAAGTCAAGGTGCGAACCACTGGCCCAAGTATAACATCTTGCTTGGCTCACCAATTCCGCAGGAAACTCTTGATGCCCAGACGCAGTTCGGAAACGAGGATATTGATGGAAGTTCCCATCATAGAGTTAACCAGTATACCATCCTGGAAGAGATTGGGAGAGGCTCTTATGGCGCTGTCCATCTCGCAAAAGACCAATTCGGTCACGAATACGTGAGCCTCCAGACTCGATCCCAGGCATTATCTCCGACTTACATCTCCACAGGCCGTCAAGGAATTCTCTAAAGCCCGTCTTCGAAAACGAGCCCAATCAAACATCCTTAGACAAGGCCCCCGAGGCCCGAGGCGCATGGGTCCTGGCTTTGGAGGACCATTCAACGCTGCGCCTCGCGTCAATGAGACTAATGATGCGCTGCATCTGATTCGAGAAGAGATTGCCATCATGAAGAAACTCAATCATCCCAATCTAGTCCAACTCTACGAAGTTCTCGATGATCCCGAAGAAGACTCCATCTACATGGTTCTCGAGATGTGCAGGAAGGGTGTTGTCATGAAGGTCGGCTTGGACGAGCAGGCCGAGCCCTACTCAGAGGAGAACTGTCGCTATTGGTTCCGAGATCTGATTCTAGCCATCGAGTATCGTAGGTCCCATCATCTCCAAAACCACTCCCTTCAATGGGCTGATATAATGTGCTGCAGTCCATGCACAGGGTGTCATTCACAGAGACATCAAACCAGATAACCTACTCTTGTCCGATGACGACGTGCTCAAGGTTGTCGATTTTGGAGTTTCCGAGATGTTTGAGAAACGTGATAATATGAGGACAGCCAAGTCTGCAGGATCACCTGCTTTCCTCCCCCCTGAACTCTGTGGCAAGCATGGCGTTGTGTCAGGCACCGCTGCTGATATTTGGTCTATGGGAGTTTCGCTTTACTGCCTCAAATATGGGCGTATACCTTTCAACCGCGACGGTGTCTTGGATATGTACGATGCTATTAGGTCCGACGAGCCTCAAATTCCCCAGGATGAGATTCCAGACTTTGTCGACCTCATGCAGAAGGTCCTCAACAAGGATCCGGAACAGCGCATCACCATGGACAAGCTCCGAGTAAGTATCAAGTCTCATCAACAGTCCCAAGTGGCCGAAGCTGACGCAAACAGGAACATCCATGGGTCACCAAGCAAGGCACGGATAGCCTCCTCTCTGCTGAGGAGAATTGTGCCAACATGATTGAACCCCCAAATGAGCTTGAAGTCAATCGCGCCTTTACTCGAAAAATGAATCACCTCCTCTGTGTCATGAAAGCCATTCATCGCTTCAAGACCATTCTGGCCAAGCATCGCGCCAGGTCCAATAGCGGAACTCCTAAACAGAATCCGGATGCCTTTGATGCGTCCCAGGAGAGAGCCAAAGCCGAAGTGATCGAGGCGTTGCTCTACCAAAGGCGAAAGTTCCAGGCTCAACAGTCCGGAGGCAGCGGCGATAACACACCGCCAGCGCGTGAGGCAAAGGAAAATGGGACGCCTTTCTTGGGTATTGGTACAGGAACTAGGGATGAGTTTGCATCCAACGAGGCCACTCCCGATATGGTGTCTGATTCGCCAACGGCAGTTGACTTCAACGTCTACGACCGGGCGTACGAAACCGCTATAGAGAACATCACGTCCGGCCAGCACGACGCTTCGCGCAGGCCAACCGTGTACCTGACCAAGTTCGTGAAGGATACTCAGAATGTGAAAGGAGTACCCGAACTTGCTGAGCGTGAAGGCATTCCCGAGGCTTCTCGCGATCAACAGACCTCGGGCTCGACAGCAACGATCTCGAGTCTAGCATCTAAGCTAAACGTTGCGGATGACCAATAGGGTTGAAAGAAATCCTCGTTTAGGATATACCATTGTATCTCATGACAAGGCTGTGAGATTGGAAGGTTCGTGCAGAACGATGGCGTTAAGGAGGATGGCCCAAAGCGATGTAATCTTGGACGAACACAGCGAGAGTGATACCACACCAACGGGTATATGGAAAGGGGTGAATATGATGTACCGTGCTTGTTGAGCTTAGCCAACTGAAATATCGGAGACTTTCTAGGGTATCGCTTGGTCGCTGGTGCAGAACACCACAATGTACGACAAACGTGCTCATGTCTCATCTGGTCGGTCCCAGCTTTCCGATACGACAGAAGCATGTAGTCTGCCCCTTACGAGTATAGAGGTGCAATTCATGACAGCCTGAATCTAGCCGACGACGAGAGCACACCGTGAATGGAATTGTTTCTGAAGATCTGCAACAAAGCCCGCACCGGTCAAGGAAGGAAACCAGGGCTTCAAGCAAGAGTAGCCAGTGAATAGCACATCTGCAAGAGAGATCAAGCGTGATACGCTGCCAAGATGATGGCTAAGGAGAGAATTTCTTAAGCCTGGCCCAAGCTTATGCCCTATGAATCAGGGTACGTACTTGAGGCCTATCAGTCATCCTCAACAAATGGAACACAGAAATTTTTGATGACAAGAAACAACGGTAACCGAGAGGCTCAAGATAGAGTACTAGTCGCGGCAACGGGCAGCTCTCCCGAAGACGGGATTATCAAAATTCGGGTCGTTTCCCTCCTCGTACATAAGTGGGTGTCACCACTGTACCGAAAGACGCCAGGAACACCCGACGCCACGTGGAAGCCGTTGCTCAAGGTGTCACTATACATGAAGTGTACCATCAGAGTTCAACCCCCTGGTCGCTTAAAGCTGCGATTGACGGCCACCAACAATCTGTTGTGAGACACAATTGGGCATGTAACATAGGTCTGGGCTGCTAATCTGGCAGGGTCAAGTTGAAAGCTTCGATAAGCTTGTGTGGGCCGCAGGGATAGCTTTCGGGAGCAGAACCAGGGTCCAGATGACGGGTGTTGGACTGGGTATAACGAACCAGTCAGCTCTCGGCGATAGACCACGAGTAAATAAGGTGAAAACGCTCTGCTGGTGTAAATTCTTGTGTAAACCCTATGTCGGTCAAATCAAGACGGTGTGACGTCAATCAGCAATAGTTCGCAAACCTCAAAGGCCGATCTGGTAAAAGATTGCTTTCTTGTTCTAGTGCTTCACAGGGGTTGAATGATGCTGCTGTCATGGTTGGACTAGACAATATCATCACCATGTTCACTCCATGGGTATTTGCGTCGACGGTGCATACTACCTCTTGATTATGCAAAAATGTTGATATATGATGGACGAAGACCAAGCGGTGAAGGGTTTGCGCTTGCGCGAGCCTCCCTTGCTCGAGCGCTATGAAGCCAAGAAGGAGCCCTCTAGGCCCTCCCATTCGCTTGGGTTGTGGAATATGAAGTCCTGTCTTACACCATCCCGGAGCTGAGTATCGAGGTGTTGAAATAGAAACATCCTTTATTTGTGACAAGGTTGTTGTCGATAGCACAGGGGTATTGAAGCTCTTATCCCTGCCACTAGGGTCGTGCCTCCAAGTGAGCCCCGATTAAGCTGTGATGGTTGGAGGCTGCATGCAAATATTAGACATCCGTGCCCAATATAAAAGTATCAACAACGGGCCGGACGCATGTTCGGCGGATGCAACATATGCATAACCCAGCAAACCGGGTGGGCACCAAGCTAGAACTTGACGAATCGGTATATTGAGTTAGGGAGGTCGACGTCGGAACGAGCACTCCAGAGGGTTGACCTTTCTTCCGCAATTCGATCCTGGTCAAGTCTCAATGGATCAAGCGAGTGGGTCCTGGTTTCGAGCACGCTGGAGGCCTCTGCGGAAGAGTTCTCGCGGAAGAAGTCAAGAGTCGTTTGTTGTCAGAGCTAGCTCGATCTAGTATTGGTGGGGTCTTGACAGAGCTCCAGACCGCACTGCACGGAAGGGAGGTCCCATTAAGTAATTTCGGGGATGCGGGGGCTGTGCATGTGCGTGTACATACATGTACAGTAGCAAGATGCGCACGCATCGTATTTGAATAGCATAAAATCCAAACAAGAGAAGAGCGGCGACTTCTGCAGACTGCAGGTCATACCACTTCACCGTGCCTATGTGCGGATGCGTAGAAATGCCTCATAATGTGCCATCATCTATTTCCTGTAGGTAGCGAGCATGAGGAGGGCCGATTCGTCAAGAGAGCAAGGTCGAGATCCTCCAATCTCAAGTGCTTTACTAGCCCAAGGTTATCGGTCCCAGTGTTGCATAATCCAAATTTGTGGGTTCCCGGTTTGAGAATCTGAAAGTTGAAGGGTTCAGCAGTCGACAAGTTGGCAATCGTAGTATCTGTGTTGCCGTGGAATAGACACGTATCTCAAGATAAATAACGTTGTCTTGCTGATGGCTGCATCATCAGGTATCTGCATTGACCAACACGTGAGCTAGACTGCCTATTATCCAACATACAAGGTTATTTTGACTTGCAAATGTATGAATTAGCCTGACTATCCCTGGCCTGCAGGTGGCTAGCCGATTGTTCCTCTGCTGCGTGCAAAGAACCAACAGTTTGATGCGTGTTGTTTTACCTTACATGGAGTAAAGAGAGGTACCTGTAGTCAAAGAGAGACATTTATGGAGCTGCAATGGCGGGGACGTGTCGTGACGTTTGATGGATTTTTGTTTACTTGCGGTTTAAAGAACGAGAGACGATAAAATGACTGTTCAGATGAGAAGCGACCTAGAAGATCTCCTTGTGGAAGTTGCGAGTCTATCTCGCGAAGTCCGTTCTTCCTTCCTGCCATTTGATTAAAAACCAGTCAATCTTTCCACGGATGGTACGCTATTGCTAGGAAGAAGGACTCCTGCCTCCTTTTATTGTCGGCAATTCAAAAATACCATGTAGTTTTCTTCTTACAATCCTATAATCCTCCGCGTCAAGAAACACTTGACCCGAGGCCTTTTACCGACGTTTTTGGAGGGGCATCAGCTTTCTTTTCTGGCTTGTGCCTCGATCCTGCCATGGCCAGGGTTCTTCAAGGGGTATCGACAAGCCGAATGCCAATGCTGTAGGGCCAGCCAATGACCTGCCAGCCATGGCACACTTCCATGAGGTGGGCTTTGAGCACCAAGCGCCCACAACCCTCGCGGTCGACTTAAAGTCTTGGGCTTAAATGTTAGAGCCAATGGCTTTTTGCTTTGAAGAATAACAAAGACAATAGCAAATCAGACAAAAAGACTTGGGCAATGCTTCTCGCCCAGGGTCTAAATCATATCTATTGATGTTGCAGATGCCGCGCACTCAATCCATCGGCTCGAGCCTTGGCAATTCCATGATCAAGCAGATAGCTCGACTACTGTACTAACGCTCAACCATCAGGATAGGTATTCAGGTCCATTTCTGGTTTAATCAGTCACTTTATCCCAAGCCAGCAGTGGTGTCTTTCGCTAATTAACAACCACTCTTTTCCAGGTCATGATTATGTCTCTTAGAAAAATATCAGCAACATCCACCTCATCAGAGCCCCTCCAGGTCACTCCTCCACATTTTTGACATCCCTGTCTAGCCGGATCTCTCCCTGACCATGCGCCATTTCTTGGCACTTCTGTCAGTGGGGCTGGCTGGGGTTGGCACGAGGTCAAGGATATCCAAATCGTCAAACACAAAGACCAGCCCAGCCTTTGCCTCAGGTAACCACGACAAAGATATCCGGATCCCAGCTCCAAAAGAGCGTCATGTTAGAGATAATATTCGCTGACAGATGCCACCTTGAATTCGGCTTGTGTGAGGGTATAGACAAGTCTGGAACAAGCTGGAGACCCCAGTCACTTGCGAACATCCATAGCTTCCATGGTCAGCCAAATAATGGCACATGTCAATGACAGTGGAAGTGGTAGCTTTCCGAGTAAGGTAGGTCGAGGGCACGACACAAACCGCCACTGCATCCACGCCTGCTGTCCGAGATATTCTGGCCCTTCGTGCATCAACCGCGCTAAGAAACAATGCGTGATTGATGACCCCAGGAAGCCTTCTAAGTAAGTAACGAACTGCACATAATCGCCAATGTCTGGCCGTTGATATTCCTATCATATTTATAGTTATATCATTAAGCTAACCTCTAGGTCAGCCTATTCCTCAATAAAGCCACCACCTCCGAGAGGTCCCGGGAAATTTAGAGACGGAGCAGTCAGTTCAACGCCCGAGGGTATCCACAAACATGCACCACACCGCATCAACCGCTGAGGTGCATCGACTCTGCTTTGAGCTGGAGCTGCTAGCGCTAACGTTCAAGCTGGTGGTACGGGTAGAGGTGCGGCAACTGTTCCAGTGCCGCTTCGACATCTTGAAGAATGGATCGGAGGAATGAACTACGAGCCCTGGTTGAACCAGCCCTGAGCCCTCTCCGCCGCCTCGTCATATTGCAAAGAAATTCGTACCGCGCGGCTGGGGAGAGAACTTTGTCCGGCGACTTGCTTCTGTTATGCCTTGCACTGCCATACCAAGGAAGTCACCGCGGCGCATCCTGTGCTTTGTCCAGTACAGTACTCCGCACAGGATGTTGAATTTCTATTGACTCTACCGTATTTTGCAGGGGACCGGATCGTTGCTTGCCGGTGCGGTGCTCACAGATCTGCCGTCATACATTCAGGTGCCTCCCTCGGTATTCCGGATTGGCTCGCCGCTCTACGTCACCGCCTCTAAGTTGACCTCTGTTGGACTGCATACAAGTCAGGTTGATAAGATCTGGAGGTCGAGTATGAGAAAAGTTTTGTTGGAGAGCAGTAGAAGCACGTTGCCATGTTACAGGGGCTTCTTCGCCGCAAAGCCTGGCTGGCTTTTGGAGGTCCGTGGTACTTTTTGTCGGTGTTTGATGGAGGCAGATGAGGTTTAATGACAGGTACTGAAGGGTACCCCATACCAAAACATACCTCATGTATGCCCCTGTTGGATGACAGGCGGGGCTTGATGGTTCCCGGACTGAGGTACCGCGCCGTCTTGGCTCAGCTCAGAAGAGACCTTGTCGAGCGGGTCTTGCTATCATCCAGTGTGGTAATGTACTTGGGAGAGAGTTCCCATTCTGGTACCTGGACCTCATGACACTACATCATGACTACTCCCTCCGCGGAGTAGCGCTGGTGGCCCCTCCTTTCATGATGGGTTTTTTGGTGAGGGCCAGGGCTCACACAGGCGGCGGGAAACCCTTGACTGCTATTTACCGTACGGTTCGGAAATAATTGAGTGACATTGGAACATTTGAAACGGCGGATTGGATGATCAATCATCAGAGCAATACCGCAGTTAGTTGGAAATTTGTCCTTCTGACCACGCCAATGCAGCCTCCAACCCTCCTTGCTTGCTGCGTAGTTGGGGTAGAAAGCCACCAGCGCGACCAAAAAAAGAATGCAAGCAAGGGCTTTGTTCCTCTGCGGCGGAGACCTCCACCTGGTAGTCGGGACATGACATTGGAGCACCAGACGACAACCAGCAAGATACTGTAGACAAGCTAGGAGGGTATGGAAATGGCCGATGATAAACCTGGTGTAGGCTGAGAATGGTAATATATGGAATAAGTTATCAATACGACCCATACAAAGCCATCTGATGTCGGCCCAGCCCCGGCAGTATGATTAACCTGTCTGTTGATGTTGATGTAACTTGATGAGCACCTCGAGACAAAGAGAAGAGAATTCTCTTGTACTTGACTGGACAGTATTGTACCGTACTAGCAATAGGCGGTTATACGCCCGCTCGTCCTTGTCCCTCTGGCCCATTTCTCCAGTATTAGTCCGTCCTTGTAAAGTACTAGAGGTAAAATTACAGCAACGATTTTGGGGTCCAGGTACGGTACGTTTTCTTTGCCTCTAATGGATGGTTCCAGGTTACTTCTAATTAACTTCATAGGTACCTGCATTTCCTCAACAACATCGCTGGCTAACAAAGTACCTCGTTCTCGTACTCTGTACCGTTTATTTGATTTGATTTGATTGCTCACCTCAGGCTGTTGCTGCTTTCCCGTCCCCGTCCACGTCCACATTCAGTGCTTAAGTTAGCCTCGCCTTACTCAAAACCCTCACTCACTTTTTCTTGCCGTCCGTCGTCTTAAATTCCCGCTTCCCTTTTTTTTTCTTTCCCAACCATTGCATTTTCACCCTTTCACTCCTCTTCCTCTTCCGCCCCCCCTTCTCCTCTCTTCTCTCCCGCTTTTGTTCTTGTTCTGCTTTACCAGAACGGTTACGACAAAGCAGATCGCTCCCCTCATCTCCCCTCCATCTCTTGTCGGTGGTACACATCCAGCTACGGTACGGGCGCCTGAGCCCATCAACGCCTGTAGGCGTCTTCTAAATAGCGAGTGCCGCCACTAAGACGGAGTCTCTCTCCTGCGTCCTACACGGCTCTTCCCATCAGTCCAGTCGAATCGAGTTTTCTTGGTGGCTACTTCACGCTTATTCACTGCTCTTCGTCACCGTGACCCAGGTTTTCTCTACAAACAATCGCGGTCCCTGCAAGCCGACATCCGTGACCTGCATCCGCCTTGTCTTGGCGCTCGGCATCATCATCAGCCAAGAGTCCTAGAGACTGAGGAGCTTCCCAAGTGGACTTTTTGCTTTTTGTTTCCTTGTTCTGGCTTTGGGTGGTCTAGACAAAAGCCTGTGGCCTTTTGACTGCCTCTACCTCGGAATAGCGTCTTTTTGCCGGTAGTGTTCGGTACCGACAATTGCAATACCGCCTGTACATCCCACCAACAAAGCAGCCGCCACTCTCGAGGTACTGGCTTTTTAGCCACTATCACCACCTCCAGTCCGACACTTACGCTACGCTACAGGGCAGTACAAGTACAATACGTCTCTACGTAGCCGCTGTCAGTCAGTCAGTCAGTCATCGCCGCTCATCTCTTGCTTCGCCTCATCTCCACTCCCCGCCAAGATCGGACCCAAAGACAGCTCAGAGATCCCCCACTGTCCTGTTTTTGCTCGCTCGTCAATCTTGGTTCTGCGCGCCGCGCCTTTCGCCTTTTCAGACAGCAAAATCTAAACTCGCTTTCTTCTGCGTTCGGCATTTCTCACCTGGCTTACTGTCGTACGCTGGCTTCGGTCGCACGCCCACCACAGCCCGTTGCTTCTAGACTGATCCGCTGCGCAACACTCCCTTGCTCGAGTCGTCCTCACTGACACCCTGTCCGCGTTGCGCTCGTGCTTGCTGGTGCTTGTGCCCGTTTCTGGTGTCGCACCAAGTCGTCGCATATCCCACCAGAACTACATTTTCTCGACTCTTTGCCTCAACCACCCTCTTCGATACCCGAGACACTGACGCTCGTCTTTTTCTTCTATTACCAAAATGCCGACTGTATCTGGAACCTCAAAACCGCCCTCCGCAGCGAGCTCGAAACCATCCTCAGTCAAGTCTCAGGATGGCGTCAAGAAATCTCCCGGTCTAACACCGCAGAATGGTGCACCCCCCGTTAACGGAAACCCTCCTTCAGACACCCACTTGAAGCCTACAGACAAGGCATCTGTCAAGAACCGTCTCACCCGCATGTTTTCGTCAAAAGATACTTCCAGAGTTCCAACACCCGCTCCTTCGACTATCGATCTCCCCAACCGCCCACGAGCTTCCTCGACGAACGGCACCTCTACGCCTGCAGGAAAGACATCGTCCGCTGAAAAAGGTAGCGACAAGCCTGCGCACAAGCCGACCGACAAGCCCGTAACTCCCGCCAAACCCACTACGAAAGCGGCCGGTGGCAAAGAACCTTCTCAGCGTTTCGTTCTTGACTCCGAGTTTCAGGGTGGCCATGAGCACCATCTAAAATCCAGTCGCCGCCAGGAAAAGCTCTCTGATATGTGGAGAACACTCATTGGCAAGAAACAGGAAGCAGTTGCCGATCATGACTTGTCCCTCGTCTCAAATTGGGTGGATACACTACAGCAGGAAAAGGACGAAGCCGCCGGCGACAAGAAAGGTGGACCCAACGCAACGACAACTCTGGTCGAAAAATACGGCAAATGTCAAGAGGTTGTTGGTCGTGGCGCTTTCGGTATCGTTCGAATCTCCCACAAGAAGATTGGTGGCAGCAACGAAAAGCTCTTTGCTGTCAAGGAATTTCGACGCAGACCAGAGGAAACGGAGAAGAAGTATAGCAAGCGTCTTACAGCCGAATTCTGTATATCGTCCTCGCTCCGACACCCCAACGTCATCCACACACTCGACCTACTCAAGGACGCCAAGGGTGACTATTGTGAAGTCATGGAGTTCTGCGCTGGAGGAGATTTGTACACTCTTGTTCTCTCAAGTGGGAAGCTCGAAGTGCAGGAAGCCGACTGCTTCTTTAAGCAGATGATGCGTGGAGTTGAGTATCTACACGAAATGGGTGTAGCTCACCGTGATCTCAAGCCAGAGAACCTGCTTCTGACGACTCGCGGCGCCCTCAAGATTACGGATTTTGGCAACGGAGAGTGTTTCCGAATGGCTTGGGAGACGGATGCACACATGGTGTCTGGCCTGTGTGGTTCCGCTCCCTACATTGCTCCTGAGGAATACACGGATAAGGAGTTCGATGCCAGAGCTGTTGACGTGTGGGCTTGCGGTGTTATCTTTATGGCAATGCGTACAGGTCGCCACCTCTGGCGACTGGCCAAGAAGGATGATGACGAGTTCTATGCCCGTTATCTCGAGGGCCGCCGAGATGAGGAAGGCTATGGTCCCATCGAGTCTCTCCATCGGGTAAGTTTATTCGGATGGTGGTATTCGCTTCTGTGTCATGAACTAACACGGATCTAAGGCGCGCTGTCGAAATGTCATCTACTCGGTACTCGACCCCCACCCTACTCGCCGCTTGACGGCTGCTCAGGTCCTTAAGTCAGAATGGGTACGCGAGATCAAGCTTTGCAAGGCTGGTGAAGAGGGTCTATGATATTAGGAAACTATTTTGGTGACTCTTTGGCTCGAGCGATTCAAACTCGACGAGTAGTCGACTTGGGCAGGGCTGTTTCGTACAAATCAAGTTACAAGGAGGCCTTATTTGGAGAAAGTTGCCAGTTTCGAGTGGGACAGAGATGGCAGGTTGGCGTTGAAGGTTGTGCTGCCAAGCCACTGATGATTCGACGACCTATCGTTTGGGCTATTTCATTTGTCATTTGATACCGAGCAATGGTGTTGGGCGCATTGTAAACAGAAATATCTTCTTTATCGTTTTTAAGCGTATCATGTCCTGGTGGGATGAGGGTTTCTTGCACTTATGAGAAGGACGGCAGGGTTTGGTTACGCCCAGGAGTTGGCATGTCGGGATAGGGAGGCTCACTCTGTTGATTCAACAAGAACTTATCATATTGTTAAAGAAGGTTGCATTTTCAAGACAAGACAGAACAGGACAGGACAGAGAAACACGAATGGGTATGAATTATGGGACTGGATATTCGATACTGGAGGAAAGATCCTCTTGTAGGACAAGCAGATGGGAGATTCAAGTTCAAAGTCATGGTTTTTTGAATTTGTTCACCCCCTTATGGTTATTATCGAAGTCAAGAGGAGGACAAAGGGTGGCATTGTGTGGTCGAGATAGTTTTGCCTGTCGTTGACGCCCAGAGATATCACACAAAGCAGAATAGACAAGACGTCGTTCATGTCAGCGTCGAAATGCTACATATACCTATATACTGCATTTGAAACGTTAGTAATTCATGGTCTTTTGCCACTACCACTTGGTGAGATACGTCATGTCAGGAGCCAAGAGGAGTTCCTATACTTAAGATCCACGAATGATTGAGATTGGACAAAGTATCGGTTCAAGTTGCCGATGATTCATGTGTCTCCATAGGATACTAACCTAATTACCTAAGTATGCAGTATGTATCCATATTCTAAATAGGTAATGGACGGTTAGCTGGTCCGGGGAAGAATGTGGGGGACGTAACGGCAGAATATGCCGAGCCTGCGTCTAAGTCAGCCGCCATGAGGCTATCGTGGGACCTTACTCCAACATGAAATACCCCGAAGCATAACCAGACACATCATGTTACTTTCTACGTGTCTGCTAATCAAGTCCGTACCTTAGACAGATGATCTCCCTATGGCCTTCTTGAACCTGAGGAGACAAACAAGCGATGGCCTGGGTTTAACGTCCCTGAAGGCGTCGACGCCGTGTACACACCTGATTCTGGCATCGTCCATGCTACCAAGGCAGTCATGACTATGCAGTTCCAAGCTCGTGCCAACAGAGCCGTCCTCGAAGAAAACGCACGAGTTGAAGTCGCGATACCTGAAGCAAACGGCGGTGTTATTATCGAAACATTGCAAGGCGTCTTCGACACCCGCAAGGTCATCATTGCCGCTGACGCATGGAAAAATAAGCTCATCAAGCTTTTAGGTGTTGAGCTTCTTATTACCGCTATGCAGGAACAGGCTCGCTTCGTAAATGACAAGTTCCCCGTGTGGATTTGGGGAGGTGATAAGTGGTTCTATGGCTTCCCACTCTATGGCGAGCCTGCTCTCAAGGCTGGTCAAGATGCTGGAAGAAATGACATGACCCCCGAGGAACGCACTTGGATTCCCTCGCAAAGACTACGGGACGACCGATGATATCTCCAGGTTTGGCTCCCCTAAGCCAACTCCTAGTAAGCTATAGTCTAGCGAGTATCTTCTGGTATTTCTATGATAGACAGATTAGAAATATGAAAAATGATTCCGTGTAATTACTCCAATGACAAGACAGATTGATATACAATACATGTATACATATGTATATACCGTGAGCTCTCTTGCATTCGTGTTAAACAAACAGTATCCATAAGTCACTGAATAGAAAGAAACCGGAAAGGCTTATAAATCAAAGTATCCCTTTAAAAGATACGTGAATCCCATTGAATTTCTCCATATTTCAAAAACCGTACACCACACGAGATCTTTCGAGACCATCGCCCACTAAACCCCAGATAAATCATGACCAATATCTGATCGAAACCGACGTAAATATGCAAAAACAACATAATCCACCCCATTCATTCTGCTCGTAACTGGGTCCGGCAGTGTACCAGTTCCTCATTGCAGCCCTTCCCAATACCCACATCAAAAGACCTCAGTTGGATATCTGTTTTGCCCATCCCTAGGTTGCGAGTCTCCCATGACAGGCACTTCCAGAAAATAGTAAGCTTCGTATCGCAACAGACACAGCCAAATCAATCCGCCGTACCGTGTTGCGGACCGAAGGATTAGGTTGTTTGGGTAACATAATTCTGCCCAGAACAGCCAGAATATCGACGCACAATACTCATAGCGTCGTCAAGATCAAAGACATTACATCCACTCGGTGGACCTCCATTCCGTGAACCGCGGTATCCGCAAGCCTTTTCGAGCCCATGAAGACGCAAGCCGCGCAGTAATAGTGTTGGAAATAATAAACAAGAATGACGCCTCCGATAACAGGCTAAAATAGACCAAGGAGACCTCGGTCGTTGAAGAGAAAATTATTGTTAATTATCGACTGCAAGACTTTATGAGTGAAATAGGTCCCAAGCTCGATCACATAATCGCATGAACTCCTCCTTCTTAGCTCGCTGAGTCTCGGGGCTATCGCGTCCCGCACCGAAAGGTCCACGGCGTTGGGGAGCAGGTCCATGACCCAGAGGCGGGCTGCCATCCTCATACTCGGCTCGAGTCCTTCGCCTGCTTGCACTTCGCGATGCATCAGCAGGTCGGCTGCCAGGAGCCGGAGAAGGGGGAGTTGGGGGCTGGTGTCCGCCATAGTGAACCAACTTGGGGAGAAGCTCTGGTCGACCGCCGGCAAGATCCTGCTGTGCTTCCTCGGCAGACCGATACTCACGACCACGGCCAGGCGTCGGGGCTTGAGGAGGTGGAGGGTGGCTGGGAGAGGTCAATGGACCTCGAGAGTTATGGCCACCAGGATAAAGAGAGGTCTGGGGACCATTGTCAGGGTGCGCTGATAGACCTTGGCCAAAGACATCGCTAATGGGTGGCAATCGGTTGGCGGTCTGGTTTGCGGGTATGTGGTGGATATGCGAAGTACTTGACAGATTAGAAGGCTGGTTGGTGATGTGACGGGTCATTGGAGCAGGATGTTGTCGCCCTGTGAAGCTGTGGCCCAGAGGCGCAGACTGGATAACTCGCTCGTTGGCGAACTGCTCGTGAGAGGGAGCAACGATGGAGAGGCCAGGAGGTGCCTTATTTCTTCTCGACATACCCGGCGTCTTGGCGGCAAACTGGGAATCTAGGTCCTTGTCGGGTCCGTCACCTTTGGCCGATTGCTGGTGAAGTCTTGCCTCAATGATGTGACGTTGTTGTTCTCGAACCGACATGCTGCGCTGAAGCTGCTCTTTCATGACAGGATCTTGGGTGACAAAGCCGGGAGAGAGACAAGCAATACCAACTTCTTGAATGGCGAGGCCGTCGCGGGCAGTCATAGGCCGCGCCGATTGTGGCTGGTTCGATTTGGGCGTGTTCTTGGACAGATCGAGTTTGCGCGGTCGAGGTCGCGTGTTGGTCATACTGGGAGATGCGGGCTCCTTCTTTACAATGATTCTAGGGGGAGCGCCAGCTGATCTAGAGCTGCAAGGGCAAAGAAAATGAAGTCAGCAAGGGATCAATTACAACAATGAAATGATAATCAAGACTTACGCGCTGGAGGGTGATGACTTGGCACCCGGGCCAGCAGCTTTAGGGCTGCTGCTGTTAGAAGATTGAGTTGTCGCATGCGATGTTGAAGGGTTGGCGGCGGACCGTTGTGCTGAGGGAGATGTGCCCACGGTCGCAACCGACGTGGAGGTGGTGGGCAGGTCAGGATAAGAGGACCTTTCGTGAGGAGCGGGAGAAGGAGCCATTGCAATTGCAGCACTCATAGTGAAAAGAGCAAGTGCAGGGTTGTGGGAATTGGCGACAGGTGGTTCGTATTCTGTAGGGTGCAAGGAGAGAGCTGCAAGGAGAGCCAAAAGCCAGTCAGCGAGCCAGAGTGAGCCGGATAGCTGGGTTTTTCTGGGTCTCGCGAGTCGGAGGCTGCCTGTCTTGGCGAGCAAAATGAATCGGTCGGCGAGGACCGTGAGACAGGAATGGAAGCGATTGTGAACGTGGCCGACTCGAGTCAGCGCACGATCTGATTTGACTTGACTGAGCCTTGTCGCGGGAGAGATGGAGCAGAAGAAACCGCGAAGGGGGAGGCTGGGCCGGAGAAGAAGAATAGCTCAGCTCAGCACCGACCAGTGAATGAAGCCGAAATACAGTATCTGGTTGGTTAATCGATCGGTCGGTGGTTCGACGACGGCTCTTCTGTTAGTTACGCTCTGACTTGGGTCCAAGCTCAAAGCGGGCGGTTCAGCTCTGTACGAGATGTGACAGAGCGACAAATGAAGATCCAAATGGTTGGGTTCTCCTCTTTTTTTGTAGAGGGGATGATCGATAATAAAGGATCAAAAGTACAGAAGCAAAAAAGAGGGAAAAAGAAAACACAGAAAGAATTAGTTTCTCCTCTTCTTGCCAATTATCGAAAAGAGAAAGCCAGGGGCGTCAAGGTGGCTCGGTCGATCGACTGGCGACTTGTTTTAACAAGTTCGGGGCGTGGGTTGTTGGCTCGGCAGGCCCGTGTTTCGCTCAACTCAGTTGGTTCTAGTTGGCTTCAGTTGGTAGGCAAGCGGCTGACAACCACAGATTATCGCTTGCTTGGTTGCTTTCTTGATCCGTCAATTGCAAATAACGCGATGTCTCGGCGACAGTCGTTTTGGAGGGTCGCTAGACCAAAATCCTTGTGTAAATGCGAAAAAGACAAAGCGAAGGAAATCCAAATTGTCAATCGAGAACGTTTCTCGCTGGTGGGCTGCTGTGACAAGGAGGCCTGTAAGTATTGTACAGTACAGCACAGCTCGAGCGGCTAACCAACAGCGTAAGATGCAAGACCGTGGGCCACAGGCGACAGGTCAGCGAATGAAGAGATTCCCACAGCCGACTGTAAATGTGACGAGGCGGAGAGGCGTCGGTGTCGGCGGTAGCAGCAGTAGTGATAGCGAGCAGTCACAAAACAGGCGCGGATCTGGTTGTAACGTATTAAACACAAGCTCCCGGGAAGATGGCCAGAGATGTAGAAAAGAAAGTAAGTGCCCACGGCGACCAGGAGAAAAGGATAAAAGCAGAAAATCGCCAGCTGACAATGAGGGGTCGGTCGGGTACCTGGCGATGTTTTATTTGGTGCCATGTATTTTATGAAGGGGGATACGGGGAAAAGTGACACAAAGGCACGACGCCTGGTTCGTATCTTGAAGCAATGGATCCGGCCCAGCGAGACGAGCCAAGCTGCATGGATGGGATCGAAAGAATAGAAAACGACTAGGGTGGCCCTGGTTCGTTACAGGCCTGAAGACTGTGAGGGGGGTGAAACTATCCAGCATCGCAGGTCCAGAAAAGACGAGCAATTTTCAGACCGAGTATGTAAAGGTGATAGAGAGCAATGCAAAAGTCCTTATTCATTGCCGTCTACCTGTATCGGTCCGTACGAGAATCAAATCAGACCGAGACGAGACTATCTTGGCGATCCGAGCCATACGGAATCGACAAGTTGACAGGCGGACAAACGTCCTCAAAGAAACGACACACGATGCATGGCGAACAAGGGTCCGGGGTCGTCCTCACCTGAATCCTGCTGCTGGCTGCACGCGACCCAAGCCAACCGTCGGCCACTCGTTGTTGACCTCGTTGACATGAGTTTCGCTCCCACCGTTGCTGGCGGTTTGATATTGATGCTAACAAACCCTTCAACGTGGCCCCAGTTACTGCTGTTTGGGCACTCATCCCTGTCGGAGTTGTTGGTCGTCAAGCTCGCATGCGCACGAGTTGTCTTTAATAAAGACAGTTGATGCGCTGTATTTTTCCGTACAGTCGATATCAGACACATGTGATGCCGTTGGTCTGTAAACGTATCAAGTACGTACCGTCTGAGGCCGTTCGTTACTCGCACATATGTAAATGTTTTTACTTTCATATACATCAATCCACCGACTGATACAGATAGTTTTCGTGCATGTTTGCTTGGTCTTGTTTGATGATCCATATTAGAGCTGACCGCTCCTCGATCTTGATGTATTGTCATGTCGATCTCAGACATACAAGCAGGCAAATCGCTGCTGAGAGCCAACCTATGTTGCAGTCCTAACGCAGGTCTCAGATCACTCACTGATGACGAAGACGAGGTGCTGTGAGCCGTACCACTGTCGTTCTGTCGTACCGTGTTTCCGGTCGCAACTTCAGGGTCCTAGTGGGACGGGGGGAGTGGTGCGGAAGGACAGGGTTGTCTAGAATCTGGAATTCATTCCATCCCATTCCTGTCAGGAAGCCCTCTGTAACCTGTAACAGCCAGTGTCAGTGTCTGACTTAGAGGGCTTCTTGATGCTCGCCGCTAGTGCACCCCGTGGTGCTGGTACGCTAGCGGTCTCAAGGTCGCTGGTTGGTAGTTTTGGATGGGCCAGAGCCGGCCATCTGAAGAACGATGCAACATGTTTCGTCAGCGGTCCACGGCGTAGTCAACTAATAGTGTCGATGCGAATAAAGATAGGCAGAGTACGCGGTCTACTACGTGGCCAATGATAGCTTGTCCTCGGTCTGTCATCAAGCGTGAAAAGGAGGGAAAAGGGGGACTCGATTGGATGATTCGTTGTAGTTGCTGATGCAAGATTTTGGCGGTCCTCATTCACAGCCAAGCGATAGGTGAGTGCATCGTAGCTGCCGAATCGACCGTCCCATCGCAAACTGCAGGTAGGTAAGATCGAGAGAAGTCACCAATATGATTATGATCACGGGACCTTCCTTCTTGGTTTTGGGTTTACATGGATGCCCTTGTCTTTCTGCATCTTGGAGGCTCCAGGTTCGATATGCCATCAACACAAAGAGGGCATTCCGAGGCAAAACAACGATCCTGATATCAAAAAATCTTGTCTTGGTGCAATCTCCAAGGTTAATCTTGGGCTGCCTCGTGGCTATTGACCCTAGTCGTTTACTAATTAATCTTTGGTGCGTCCCCCCAAAATCCACTTTCAATGATACGTCCTGTCGTCTCCCCACCATCTCGTCCTTCTCACGCTGAAACTTGCCCCTCACTCACACTGCAACCCCCAAACAACCTAGGGCCCTGACGATCCTTTGTGGGATACCGGTATGCTCTTGACATCCAAACCGTGTACACAGCAAACTCGATATACTGCACGGGCTTTTAAAGAAGCCGATACAATAATGACATTGTCACGAGGGGTCTGAGCTATGGAGGCCCAACGGGGTGACTATGGATATCAGAAACAAAGGAGTTGATATTCGCCTCCATATACATGAACCCTTAACTCATAGTTGTCACGCACCATTGTTTGCAGGTTTGCCCCTCTTGCCCTCCAACCCCCGCTTACCTTGCACCAAGTGTCAATAGTTTCTGCTTCTAAGTCAGAGAGAAGAAGGTCGTGCAATTAATGGGCAGATTGCCGTACATTCGCAGTAAGTTTTTGGCACTACCTCTGTTCGACTGACGATAGCTGCTTTAGTGTGTAACAAGTCGTCTTATGTCTGCTTCAGCGTGCTCCCTAATGAGATCAGGATCTTCACTCTATCCACTCCCCTCTCGCGGGATTCTAGAGTGATCTGCATACTATCCTGATATTCATCACTCATGCCTATCACCAACAACTCAGCAGCAAACTGTCAATCTTTACTTCCTCGGAAACTCGAAACTTGGGTAATTCCTGCTGAACCCCAGATAGATATCACATCCAAATTCGAAGCGACATGCATGTTCGTCTCGTTCTCGAAAATCGGCAAGGATCGCTTGTTCATCATACAACATCAACATGATGTTGGCCAAATGGCGGCCGTGAATGAAGAGTGTCACTGGCATTGACAGCACTCCAGTTCTGACCTGGAGCCTTCTGGCGATCCCTGTCTTTGCCCCCTGTCTCTGATCGAACCCTCCTCGTTGATCATAACCAACCACTTGTGACAGGCTCATTTGCATCGTCATTAATGGTCCACATTCATCTGGTCTGCCGCATTGGTACATGATGAATCTACCAACGGCAACGCAACCCCCAAGAACATCGTATCAGCACACAGTCCTCACATGTCCATCACCATACCGGAGCTATTCGGTGCCGAATGGAACTCATTAGCGATGCAAGGCCGACCATGACTTCGCTTCGCGATTCATTGCAAAGTCGCCAAGAATGTGTGGTACAGTGCTTGACTCCAAACCTCAACGCCATGACCTCTGCGAAATGAAGAAAGGCGCCGCACATCTCCCGCCGCCATCGCCTCAAGTGGCTTTCCGGTTGTTTTAGCTAAAACTTGCTAGCCACGAGTTTTTGGACTTATTCGCTAGAATACTTCTTAACGAAGCTTCCCTCCTCCAAGTTTTCACTCTCGCTTCTGCTTCGCCTCCAACATCAGTATCAGGGCGTTGTTTACTGCATGCTCACCTGCTGTACATCTGGGCAGTTCAGTTGGCACTTCACATCGTCGCTCGTTTGTACAGTACCTACCTCATCTCACCTGAGACGCCGTCTCAGGTTAGTGGCAGCTTTGTGGAGGGTTTCCTCCACCTACGCTGACACCACACCACGCTACTGCAACGCAACGCCGCACAAGTACCCAATTCGTTCTGCAACCACCCTGTTCTGGACGCCGTCGTTTGCACATGTTTCGAAATGGCCATGGAATGGGTTTTGATTGGCTTACCACTATTACCCTCAAACATGATCAGAGCTAATCCGTGTCAACTCCAGAAGCGGTTAGCAGTCATCTCGAGTAGGTTTCCACTTTCTTCTTCGATGCTTACCTGTTGCTGCCCTATCTCAGTAAGCTGGCAGGTTGGATCTGGTTTCAATTAGTGAGGGTATTCCGACATTGATCAGACACTTTCCAACATGTTCGCTGTCGCCCATTGTGCATATGTGAGGGTCGCAAAGCTAATGCGAATAATGGAGATTAGTATGTTTACCAGTTATTGGTCTAACACATATAGTTTAAAATATATTATCAAGTTACAGTCATCTTACTGGGGGTACCCTTGAACCCATGGAAACAAACTGCCGACACCGCAAGGTTTTTCAGCCACGCTCCATGTGGTGGGAATTGCTACTATGCGAGCACGGACTCTATCGACTTGAGACTGGCTGCTGGCATATAACACATAAAGGTTGTTATAGACGTTGTATAGGTAAAGCCATCGCAGTTACTCACGCCCTTGCATCTTTGTGTGTGTGTTATACGTAGCTTCATGCACTCTCCCTTTTGAGTAATATGTGGGCATTGTGACACTTTTCTGGCGGCGATGCGCGTATGTGCAACACTAGATCTTTGTCTTATACTTCAATCTAATGTGACCTGTATTTGTTATGTGACTCCTCTATTAATCTCTTGTAGGTTGCACCACTTTATATTGGATAAATGAAGCAGAGGCGCACATTTACGTACCAACCATTTACGTACCAACACTAAACGGTAAATACGTAGGAAATGAACTTGAGGGCTGCCATTTTTCTGTGGTTTGACGGTCGATATTCCTCTATTATAAGGACGTTGGCTGACAGCCTGGTCAGCCTCATGAGGCAAGTCAGTTTTATTGGGCTTTCAGCCTCGGTTGGTTAGCAAGATAGTATACACACAGGAGTGCCGGAATTTACAAATCAATAAGTAGGATAATAACGCCATGCGGCCATAGCCAGACCTAAGCTATGGTGGTTATATTCTATGATTATTCCTCAACCAAGCCCAAAACTGCTGGTACAGGGTAGGTGAGATGTAAGTGGCCTGTAACTTCGTATAGGTACATATCAACCAATCCAATAAACCTTGCCCAATTCATTGGCAACTGTGTCAATGCGATCATGTTTCAAAGTAGGCTCTTTTATAACGGCAAAGGAGTAGTTGGTCGAGTAGAAGCTTGCGTATATCCAATGTTGTCGGGAAAGCCTATGGTGCGAAACGCTCCAATAGCTAGGATACTGAAGACTAATAATAGGCTGGCGGAATTTTGACTTGCCACACCAGACCTTCAAATGATTTTAATATACGTACAACATAAAACAAGTGTATCATTACATTAACCAGAATTGATATCTGAAGTAGTATTCACTACCAAATGACTGAACCGCGCCGTGAACTTGACCTGGGCCAATCAGCGAGATAAAGCTTGTACGAGAACAAGATGCCCCACAAGCACCCGCCACACCGGTAGCCTCTTCAGCCTCACCAAAAATTTCCATCGTTAGCAATCACAGTAAAGAAGTGCAGTTTGATATCTCGACGAATCGCAACAGAATCTCATATTCAATACATCGCGTCAACAGAAAATAACGACACACTTGAGCATCTATTTTCAATATTTTCATAAATTATCAAAATGCCTGCACGAACCAAGAAGGACGACCAGCCTCAAGAGGACGCCAACATGGAGGACGCCCCGGCCTCTGCGCAGCCTGAGGTGAATGATGAGGATGCCGAGGAGGAGGAAGATGAGGAGGAGGTTGAGCCCCAGCGAGTGCGAATTGTGAGTATTTTGCTTAAAACACATATGCTACTCTTGATTGATTTGTGACTGACATCTTTTCTAGTTGCCCGGCTCAACAGACACTGCGGCCTCTTTTGAGTTTATTGATGAAGGACACACTCTCGGAAACGCCTTGAGATATATCATCATGAAAAAGTCCGTATTCTTAGGACCTTACTCACAAAGACTTCAACTAACATGTCATAGCCCTGATGTCGAGTTTTGCGCCTACTCCATCCCTCACCCTTCAGAGCCCAAGATGAACATCCGCATCCAGACCTACAGTATGTTTGTATCATCACCCATCCACCGACCCCACTAACTTTATTTCCCAGGCGGAACTGCTGTAGATGCTCTCAAGAAGGGCTTGAGCGATATCCAGGAAGTATGTGACGTGGTTGCCGATGAGTTCTGGACCAAGAGAGAGGCCTACAACGCTGAGCAGGGCATTGACCGATGACTCTGAGATTGGCTGCCCAGGAACTTTAAAAGTGTTTGCATTCACATGGAGCATGATGGAAAATAGAGGCGTTTTGAGGAATTCCTTTTAATAAGATATATACACAAGCCATGGTTGCCTTCAAATCTAGTTGCGACCCTGTACACACTGTTAGCCGCATCCTTAACCCAAAGCCTGCGTAATTCGATGCTCACCTCGAGGAAGCCAGTCATGAAGCTGCTCGGTAGTCGCTTGTCACCTCGGAAGTTCTCCTCCTTGAAGTAGGACATGATGTGGTTGGTCTGCTTCCAGAAGTTCATGGTCTCCTGCAGTCATGGGGTTAGCAAAAACACCACTCGCAGCATCAGCTCATTCTAGCTGTAGGGTTCGGTCGCACCTGGTACTCGGCGTGGGACTTGAACAGAAGAACATCAACAACAGAAAGCTTGTTCACATATCGCTGACGCTCGAATTCTTGTCGCATACGGGTTCGGATGGCGGAGACGGGCATGGGCATGTTGTACATAGTCTGGACCTCGGGGGCCTAATTCTCGCTGGTTAGTAACTGTCCGCCCAGGAGCCCAACCATCAAAGCTTCGTAAGGTAGATATAGAGGAAATAGGTGTGTCGTAGTCGTAGCGAGGGCATCGGAGGGATTGTCAAACGTACAGCTCGAATCCATTCTCGGTAGGAGGACAGTACTCGACGCTTGGCGTCGGACCAATTGGCCGCTATTCAAAGCATCAGTAATGTCAGAAATGTAGCTCATAAGAGGCAGACTCACACTGCGCCGTCTTCTTAGCAAACTGGGTCGGCGTAATGGCCATGGTGGGCAGTCAATGCTCTCAAACGTCGGAAACCTCTCTGCTCTGACGTTTCCCAGATTCCCGAAGCCGAGATCACGAAAGCAGCGCGGTGATAGAACCACGTGATCTATAGGCCACACGCTAGTGCACAGCCACAGTATATATCTTCCACTCATAACGCTGCCTTTCGTCAGCGAGTAACGCACCCCTGCAGATGAGATACAATAGAATTTCAAGGTATAGTTCTCCATCTCAAGACATCTAGGCGTAACCAATTACTTCAATCTTAGATTACTCTCCTTTTGCCGTATTAAGTCTCTTTTAAATCGACTTGGGAGCATATCAGTTCATTCAACTACGACAAGAAGGCGGTGGAAGGGGGCAGAGAGTGGCTGTGGCTGGTGAGGAATGACTAAGCTCGTTCGGCCGTAGCTACGTCGAGCACTACAGGCTAACGCAGGTTGAATATCAGTACCTTGTAGAAGTTCACGTCTACACTTCGACGCGACTGAGGAGCACGACAGAAACGAACTCATCCAACAGCAACCAACATGCCCGCGATCCGACACTCATCGAAACGAAAGCCCCCGCCTGATGGCTTCGAAGATATCGAAAATGATTTGCTCATCTTCTCCAACAAGATGAAGGACGCACAGAACAAGCCACCACCATCAGGTCCTAGGCACCAGGCGCAATGGGAAATCTTTCAGATCTCACATCAGCGCAGTCGATACGTCTACGAACTATACTACGAGAAGGAAGCGATCAGCAAGAAGCTATACGACTGGCTGCTAAAGAACGGTTATGCGGACGCAATGTTGATTGCGAAGTGGAAGAAGCAGGGCTACGAAAAGGTTAGTATCCCAACTTTTCTGCTGTTATGCGCATGAATGCTAACTCTAATTAGTTGTGCTGCTTGCGCTGCATTCAGACAAAGGAAACAAACTTCAACAGCACATGCATCTGCCGTGTGCCGCGGTCAGAGATGAAGGGGGATGAACAGATCGAGTGCGTTAGTTGCGGCTGCAGAGGTTGCGCATCGAGCGATTAGACACGACGACTTCGGACTCTGAAGGACGACCAAGCGGGAAAGCGAATACTAGGAGTGCACGGAAGAGACGGCGTTTGGCGCATTAGTGAAACATCAACATACAGTGTTTACGATTTGGAGCAGGCGGCATGGGTCAACACGATGAGGTAGAAATCCTTTCATTGACCACATCATATTTTCATAACGTCGTGCTGATTCTCCTACCCAGCTTGGTCCTCCATCGTTATCCTATTTCTTGGAAAAGCCAGCTCTTCCTCGCCCGAATCGGATGCTTGGCGGCACAAAGGACAGTGACGACATGGCGCCTGCGAGATCTGCCATATCTGTGTCCACGGACTTTTTGTCGTCCTTCTTCTTTTCCACCTCCTGTACTGTTGGTGACTTGGGTGACTGCTGTGATTTGGGATCCTGCTGTGAAGACGCATTCTCACCCTCCTTGAGACTGGCGCGACGTCGAGAGCTCTTAATAACCTGGGAATTGGTTGATGACCGGCGGCGATGGTGACTGCCGTCATTTAGCAGAGACCGCCTACCATCAATACCGTCTCTTGTCACGGCGAAGAAGAAGTTCTTGGGGTACATGTGCTTGTCGATTAGGTGCATTCGTCGTTTCTGGTGCGTCATGCACTTGCGCTCACACCCTTCGACAAAGCATGAGTACTGGCGTATCAGTCAGCCTGGTTCTGACACAATTATATGCTGTCATGGGTTGGGACTTACAGTATGCTCACCATGTTCCCTCTTGACGGTTACCAGCGGGTCATGGTATTCTTCGATATGCACGTTAAGTAGATGCTGGCTGGGAAAGTTCTTACGGCATTCAAGACACCGGTTAGTATGAGACTTATTGTAATGCACCTCGTATTCATCGTAGGATCTGAAAGCCAGCGGCTCTTTGTGTGGTGGCAGATTGCATCTCATGGCTATTGTATCCTCTTCGTCGTCGATGGCGGAGTCAAGCTGAGTGACCTTGTATACTGGACGTAGGGACGGTTGAACCTCAGGTTCAGAATTTGAATCTAGCTCTTCTTCGAGCTCTCGTGAGCGCTTCATCCTTTGCGGTGAGCTTGATTGGGATGGTAGAATTACTTGAAAGCAAACGTTCAAAGGATGCGAAGCGGTGAGTGCAGGGTATAGCAGTGAGTGTTCGCCTGCTGCTAAGATCGTTGTTAAGTTGTAAGGAGGTAAACGATAGTTTGTGCTGGTTAGATGCGGGATATATCAGGTTGTCAAGTATGAACAAAACGCAAATAAGAGCTGAAGGCGCCAGAGGCTGAGATCATCAATATATTGAATCCTACACTGAAGTTGAAAGCTCGCTCAGTGAAATATGGTGGGGGTTTTCTAGCGATAGGCGCTAAAGCACAAGGCGATGAACGGGCCGGGTGAGGGGCACAAGCAGCTCGGAGGCTGCCTGAGCACGGACCATTTCTCGAGTTGAATCATAAACGGGTAATGTCTAAATTCAGCGGATCAGCGGGAATGAGTTTGGGGCCTGGGCAGTAGCATTTATTTTATTGTTATTCAGACAAAGCTATATTTGCTCATGTGTAACTTAGACTAAAACTCAACAGGTGTTGCAGTAAACAATGACTCATATCTTCAACAATAAGAGTTGCATGCAAGCTCTAACTGCATGACGGGCACATCAAATCATTGATCATTGATAGACGCAGCCTTGCAGAAATCACTGGCTAGTGACTGATAATGATGCGTTCAAGCGCACGATATTCCAGGGTCTTTTACTGAACGTGCCCGCGCATCCGAAGTAAACCCACGGGGGGAAAGACTGCCACCACTGAAACCTTGGAAAGTCCAGGTCCACGACCTTGAGGTGACTTTCTTTACCTTGAGGGGTTCCATTGAGGTCAACTTCAGTCTGCAGTTAAAGGCCAACCTTTTTTGTTTTTCACTTTCCACTCACTTTTTTTACGTTTGTTCCGTGGCGCAAACACACGGAAAAATTACTGCATAATTGTCGACATTTTATCTGCGTGCTTTTCGCTTTTCGCTTTTCGCTTTTCACTCATATTTCCTTTCTCTCCCCCTCCCCCTCTCTCCGCCAATGTGTGTCTTCTCGGCCGACGATTCCATTTTCGCGAGCCGAGTCTGGTGCCCATCCTCAACCCAACAGCCCGACCTGCGAATGAGCTATGGACCGACGCCCTCTCCATGATCCCGAATCAAAGAAAGAATGAACGAAAAGCTTTGTAATTCGATACCGACGCTCTAGAACTGTGCCGAAAACTCCTTCGTTTTACCCATTGCCTTTGCGTCCTCACGCTCGCGCTCGCCAAGTTTCTGTCCCGATCCCGCCGCCGACTTTGCGACCATGGAAACCGCGACCGCCCAGGCCGCAACGCCCGAGCATGCGGATCTCTCTGGTAAGGCCAGACAAACGTGGCGGTAAGTTCGAATACCCTTGTTCTTTTTGAGCTGCGCATAGCCATTGCCTTGCTTGAATATACCCCGCCAAATATACGTCAAACAGGCCCTGCGCAAATACCACACACACCACAAGTAATGCGAAACTGACGCTTCCCTAGCACGGCACTTAAGTTGCGAAAGCTCTTGACCAAGCACATCGACAAGCTTCCGAAAGATAACAACTCTGGCGTTGACATCTCTCAGTTCGAGGCGATAGATTCGGTCCTGGATAAGTGAGGATGATCGCATGCGTTCTGCTGCGCTCCTGAAGCTGATAGCTGTTTGTTAACTAGATTCCGCCTCGCCTGCGTGCAAACCATATACCTCGACTTCGAGTATGCCGTCACCGAACACACCGACCACAACATGTGGACGGTGCATACTAGCATCAACAATGAATACCGACGAACCCTAGGCCGCCTCAGACACCTGGCGCAAAACTCGGACAAGCAAAAGACCGATAAGACGGCCAACGAGAAGCGCAACGGTGATAAGTCAAAGGGGGAGAAACAAAATGCCCCAAAGCAGAAGAACGACAAGCGCAATGTGGAGAAGCGAAAGTTTGGAGATAAGTACCTGGGCTTTCTGCATGTTGCTCAGGAGTTCTACAAGGGATACGTGCAGCGGCTCTCTGCACGATACGACATCCCGGACCTAAAGCGCATTGCTCAAGGAATCGAGGTCGACGGATCTTCTACCAGCGATGCCATCAGTCCGGTCCCGAACCAGATTTACCCACTGGTCCTGAACTCTTGCCATTTCACACTTATATGTCTCGGCGACCTGGCGCGTTACCAGGTCCAATCGGGACTGAAGAAGTCGAGCTATAGAACCGCCTTGGCCTACTACAGCCTCGCTCATGACCTGAAACCTGACTCTGGTTTCCCTTTCCACCAGATGGGCATTATTAGCCTTGAGGAAGGGAAAGATCTAGATGTCCTTTACTACTTTTACCGGAGCATCGCAACCGCCGATCCTCACCCCAACGCGAAGCAGAACCTTGAATCCAAGTTCAAGACTATCTTGCAGCCGGATAAGAACCCGCCCAAGAAGCAAGCCCGTGGGCCTAGCGACGCTTTTGTTACCTGGTTCACAAAGCTCCATGCTTCCTACTACAGGGATGAGACCATGGCAGGAAGCTCCGAACTCGAGAGAGAAGTGTTGCATCGACTTGATATGGCCTCCAAGAACCCCAATCACTCCGAGGTTCTGTTCAAGATGGCTCTGATCAACATGTCAAGCTACTATGTTGCTTCTCAAAAGTTTACTGGTTTGTTTATCCCCCATTATATTCTCTCGCAGTTCCTCTAACACAGAAGCAGAGTCTCAAACAGCAGCAGCATCACGCTTTTGCCAGCATACCTTGCGCATCAACTCACAATTTATTCTTGCCTTTTGCTCAGCCCTCGATTCTGAGCTTACTGATATCGTCACCCGCGAGAGTCATGCATCTGAGGACCCGGCCACAGCCAAATCATCCCCGATCATTGAGTCACTTTTGCCTCTCCTCCGCATCTACGGCATGTGGCTCGCCGCACGCCGCCACGAAATCTTCGCCGCTGGCAAGGCTCTTGGTGCGGTGCTGCCGGATATGATGAAGGCTATTTCCAAGGTCTTCTCGTTGCTGTGCAACGATACGTACACCCAGGAGAACCTTGCTTCATGCCATTACCTTCTCACTGAGGATGTCGAGACTCAAGGACTGCTCCCGCTTGCCAAGGACGAAGTACCCCTGGCCTGCCGTTCATGCTTTACCGAGACTGGTGTTCTGAAACCAAGGCTGGCATCTCAAGAGAGCCGACTCGGCTCATTCCAAGAGATGCTGGCTCGAATCTTGGACATCCTTCGATGCGCCTACTTCCTGGCTGAAGATAACTCGTGCCCTCTGGCTTATCAGGTCTCCGAAGGAGGCTTGGTCTTTGAATACAAGGAGATCGCTATCCAGAATGAATTCCAGAACGAACCTGCTCCTCAGCCAATGTCGATTGTCAATTCGCCTGCGCGGGAGATCAAGAGCAAAACCAAGACCGCCAGCCGACAGCGTAATGCTTCCGAGAGTCGACAGGTGGAGAGCCAAGCTGCACCAAAGGGGACCGCAAGAAGGTCCTTCGTTGCGTCTCCCGAAACTCAAGCCCCCGAGAGAGCACCTTCACCCGACGATGCTCAGAATACTGTCTTCAACATGCTGGCCCCTTTCCTGAAGCCACCCACGCCGGAGCCAGGTCAGTCTTACCATCGATCTACTGATGAGACTTCCTATGGAATGCACAGCACGACGGCATACGAGATATTTGGGATGCTCCAGGCCGAACCCAGCCCCACCGGCTCCGTGCCCTCGGGCAAATTCGAACCCCTTCCCTGGAACTGGGTTTACACTCCCACTCCACACAAGGGTAACGATGCTTCTGCCTCGGCGGCGTACAAGGATGCTTTTGATGCTCCTGTCAGCCCCAACTTCTCGTCACGAGAGATGTCGCGAACTGTTAGCACGATCGAGGATCCTTTTACCAACTCTACGCCCCAACTCCCGTCTATGCCAATTCCCCGGGCTACCAGTGGTATGATGGCAAGTCCTCGCGTCAGCTCTACCGCTGAGGAAGCTCACCGAAACAATCTGCTTCAAACCTTTGGCAGCTCTAGCGCCCCTCGAACGTCCATGTTCAGTCAATGGGGCCAAAACTCCCACCGGGTGGCTAAAGAGGTACCTCCGTCGTTCTATAACCTTCCCCGTCATCAGGCCATGAACGGACACCCTACGTCCTCTGCAGCATCTGGTTTCTCCCACCCGAGTAGCCTGTATCAAGGCACGCCAGCCAACGGAGCCGCTTTTGACATGCCAACTGGAGGTTACATGGACATGAACCGTTATGATCGCGGACGACCCCAGGACTCTGCACCAGTCTCGTCAAACCGGCGCTTTCAGATGGACGAGACGACATCTAGCTACGATGCCGCCATCCTGCAGGCCGCTTTCTATGGTAACAAGTAGGAGCTGAAGGTGTTTTTGCGAACGAATTTCTCTCCTTAACTTGGATTTGGGGGCGCCAAAAAATTGCTCAGTCTGTCGTCGGCTGATGCGCTCTCGAAACATTCCGTTCCTGGCTAGGCCACTCGGGATCGGACAAGATTGATCGTCGACAACAAGTTATACAGCACCTGCGCATGTCCCAGCATGCAGCACAATCTTTTGGAGCCAGTCTGTAGCTATTAAACATGTCGACAGTGCGATCGATCAGCTTGCAGATGCAGTATATATATATATATACTGATATGTCCAGTCTGCTCTTTGTCCGTACACCAGACCTTGGCGCGAAATCTGGTCAAAACTACCGCAACGCAACTTGGTTCAAGCTTAATAGGTGTATATCATGTGTGATGGTCTAGACGCCGTTCATCGGTGCACTGTCTTGGGTTCTCAAGCAAGAAAGTCATTCATTTTATATTCACTCAGATAATATGCTTGCCAAATACTCGATATCGTGGAGGATACCATGCTGCTTAATGCGCTTGGGAGCCCTCAATTGGGGTATTATCTCCCTTTGGATGCAAACGCCGTTGTTGAAACCGTTTCCCTTTTCCCTAGCAACGCCGAACCACATTCAATCCCTCAAGAAGGATGTGCAAGATGAGTTGTTTATGGGTTTAAGCACCCTGGTAGGTCTGCTTGGGGAAGGGGTATCTGGAAGAGAGTTAGTCAAGAACTGTAACGATGGTTGCTGGGATTGGTGCCCTTGTCAAGGAGCTATGCTAGTGATAGGAAGAATAGGTAGAGGAATGAAATAGTGACATTTGGAAATGCAATGCGAGAGTGATGATCATGCTCATGGGTGAACTTACGAAGGTCCAAGCTCCTGGATGCTCAAACGAGCGAGCCACTGGCCCATGTCAATGCTGGTCTCAAGAGACTTGCCCTCAAGAATACCAGCCAAGAGACCACCAGCGAAGGCATCGCCGGCACCGTTGGTGTCGTTGATCTGCTGCTTGTCAATGGCGTGGACGGGGAACTCCTTGATACCATCCTCGCCCTGGATGGCAACCAGGGTAGGGTCGGTGCCCTGAGTAACGATAGCAATTCGCTTCCTCTGGTTGTTCTCCTTGGGAAGGTTGGCAAGGTGCTTGACAACATCCTTGGGCTCCTTGCTGGGGAGGTCGTGGGACTCGGCGTAGGCGGCGGCCTCAGTCTCGTTACCAATGATGTAGTCCCAGTAGGGGGCGCTGGCATCGACAACCTCCTTGAAGAACTGGGGAATGAAGGGAGCGGAGAGCGAGAGGACGAAGGGCTTGTTGTTCTTAGCAGCCTGCTTGGCGAGTTCCATGATGGCAGGAGGGCAGACTAATACGAAGTTAGCATGACGTTATCAAAGACCTCTATGTCTCGGAGCTCCTCTTACCAGTGAAGTGGAAACCACCAACGTAGTAGACTTCAGCGTTCTCAACGAGCTTCCAGATCTCGGGCTTCTTCAGGTGGTCAAGATCGTAGTGGTTGGCTGCACCGAGATCAGTGCACAAGCTTCGGTTGTGGCCGGTGATGATGGCACCGCAGCGGCCAGTCTTCTCCTTGGGGTCGACGCGGTACTCGACACGAAGGCCAGCAGCCTTGACAGCATCGTGGAGGATAGCAGAGTACTTATCGTCACCAGCACCACCGACGTAGACGACGCTGTTGGGAGGGAGGATGTACTGGGCACCTCGGGCACTGTTCTGGGCAGCACCACCAGCAATGAGCTTGGCATCGTAGTTGTTCAGAAGGTCTTCGTAAAGAGGGATGTGCTTCTCCTCAGCGAGGATAGCATCATTGGGCTTGAGGCCATACTTGTCAAGAAGAGCCTGGTCACCCTGGGCCTGGATGTCTATACAGGACAAAGAGGTCGATTGTCAGCGAATGTTAAAGGAACAAGCAAGTGTAAGCGGGTAATAGATTCAGCTTCAATGAGGGGCATTGAGAGCTAGCTATTACTCAAGTTTGCTTAATTGACTTACCGAGGAGAGGGTTCTCCAGACAGAAGAGGGAAAATTCCTTAACGGGAGCCATTGTATTTAATTGTCTTGCGAAGGATACAAGATATGGTGAGGTAGTAGATGTAGAAGATGGGGATGTAGCTCTGGAGGGGAAGAGTTTGAGACGAATGGAGGGGTCAAACCTCCTGGTGGGGTTTTGCGTTTTCGGCAACCGAGTGGGAGCGACGCTGGAGAAGCTGCGAGTCCACGTGCTGCAGGAGACAAGGCGGGAAGGAAGTCTGAGAGAAGAGGTAGGTCTTGCCAGCATTGTGATTTCGTCGATGATGTGAGGGCACTGGCAGTTAATAAATATGGCCGCTTAGAGGCTGAGGCACTAGTAATGGACAGGAAATCATTCAACTTCGATCTTGTTTGGTTAAAGTTTTCAGTTTCTGATCGAAGGCCAATGCTCTTGATATTGATTCAATTGCCATCATACGATCAAAACTGGTTACCTCATCGCAAAACAGCATCATAATCCGGTGACATCGATACTCACCGTAGCAACCCATGACCATACACCACAACTTTTCGCACATATCTCAATAGCCTTAACATGGGTTTATCTCATTGTGATCAAGATTGAAGCACTTGGTCACCAGATATGCCTCATAACAATATTCACTACACAGCACGCACAATACGATCGCTTAACAAGGACATTATTTTGACCAAGCATGCTTCTCTAATGGAAGCCTTTTTTTGGTATTCCTGGCATCTCACTTGTTCGCTCACATCTTTCACAGAGAAACGGCCTTCAGATTTTTTTGCGCCAAATGCCATAGTACTTGCCCTCGGAGCTACCAGCCATCTGCTCTCAGCAGTACTTTCAATAGATGCAAGCAAGCCAGTATAACACCATCCCAATGAGACCATGAAACCAGCCGCCACTTTACTCCTTTGTCTTCTGGGTACCACGGAGAAGACCCGTCCTTCGGGCGGCAATAAGACCGGCCTTTTGACCCTGGGCAGCGTATCGGGAGATGGTAGAAGCCTTACCAATATGTTGGTGGTTACCCTGTCGATTGTCAGCTCTTCTGTTTCTATCGCACTCGTTCGGAGAATACATACACCACCGTGGGGATGGTCAACGGGGTTCATGGCAACACCACGAGTCTTGGGCCAGCTGTTACGCTTGACAGCGAACTTGTGCTTGGCACGAGAAGCCTCTGTAGGGGATATTAGCAATCCAGTCCATCATTTACGTGACTCTCTGGAAGAACATACTCAGGAGAGGCTTGTCAGTTCGGCCACCGCCAGCGACGATACCGATCATTCCTCGGGAGCCGGAGTGGACAACCTTCTTGGCACCGGAGGGGAGCTTGATGCGGGTCTTGCCCTCATCAGGGTTGTGGCCGACAATGGTGATGTAGTTGCCGGAGGTGCGGCCCAGAGTGCCACGGTCACCAATCTTCTCCTCTACGTTGGAGACGACGGTACCCTCGGGCATCTCACCGAGGGGAAGGACGTTGCCGACGGTCAGGGCAGCCTTCTTTCCGGCGTAGATGAACTGGCCAGTGTACATGCCCTCGTTGGCGATGAAGGTCTCGGTAACCTGCTTGAATCGGTAGGGGTGACGGAAGACGACCTTGGCGAGAGGGGCACCACGACCTGTGCAGCAATCATCGTTAGTTGTCGTTCCTCCATGATACACATTCATGATTTTCCGTCAAAAATTCTCGGGGAGCTCATCGGGGAACTTGCCAGCATCGTGGACGATCTCGCGGACTACACCTCGGAGGTAGCCATGGCGCTCGGCGAAGTCGAGGTTTCTGAACTTGGCGGGAGCCTTGTTCAGGCGCGTGTTGGCCGCTTTCCTAGGCGTCAGTATTCTAATGTTTCGATATTGTCGGGAGGCTCGTTCGTTACTGACTGAAAATAGATCCACGACCCTTACGCTGGTTGCGAATAACTCTACCCATGGCGGCTCTTCTTCACGGTGTGAAAAGGAAAAGGGTAGTCTGTGAAGCTGTGGGTTAGTATGAAGGATCGTGGTCGAAGAGGAAAGGGAGGGGAAATATTTACCTGGCTTGGGCCGCTTGGTGTTTTGTCAGAGACGGGCGCTGCGAGATAATTTTTGCGAAGTAGCAAAGTGGTGGGCGCCTTTTTGGAGATCACGTGCACGTGGTAGGGCTCGCCTGCCTCAGGTGGTTGTTTCTAATGTGGGGCTGCCAGACTTGGAGGAAGGGCCCAGCAAAGTGACGGAACCAATTGCCTGGCTAACTCTCATCCCCAGAGATTGTCCGGCCTTCGAAATTTATTGGCTCGACGCGTGCTGAGCCAATGCGTCCTCTAACATTCCTCAAGCTGAGGTCATCACCAAAACGACAGCACAACATCTTGACTTGTGAAATGCAACCCGATGTCGAGCATTAACCTACCTGCTTTCTCTTAACAGCTTATCCATCGGTAATAATTCATTTCATCAAATGGCATTGTTTTGTCACTATTCTTGATGCTATCATCAATTTCTTCGCCTGGTATCGATCTCGCGCGTTTTGCATTGTTCAAATATACGTGCACGTACTATCGTGTTGGGTTGCGACACGATTGAGCGGGTCGAAATGCGTTGATGTTGAAAGGAATCGAGATCGGCCAAGTGGTTGATCCATGATGAACCAAAAAGGGGAACTGGGATGTCCATGACAGAATACTTATTTGTATGGGCGTGCTCACTGTGTTACGACTTTGAGCTTCACGATGACCTTTGAGATGTGTCTCTAGTGGGACATATCCTTGGCTTACTATCACGGATACTCTTTCGTCTTATGAGACAACCTTGGTACGTGGCGGGAAATCTGCACTACTGAAGGTTATAAGGCGGTGAGAGAACTCCCGTGTCCGCCTTCCAGCTTTGCGTGAGTCTCACACTCGGGCGAACCAGTGAGTTCGTTGTTCGGACTGAGGTACGATGGCAATGACGACCATAAGAGTTTTTGGTGATGCGCCAACCGAGAGTGGTTGATAGGGGCTCATAATCTGGGGGGCTGATTGGGTGCCGAGGATCGCCGAGGATGCTTCAAAATGACCCATGCGAACTTGCCGCCATGACTAGGTTCGCATAGAGGCGAAGGTGCTTGAGCCTGCCTTGGCCCAACAGGCACAATCCTGCGCAGATCAAAGTGTCAAACACAACGGATGAAAGTTGTGGGTGTGATACACGACGAAAGGCAGTGCTGGCTGGAAGAACTTCATCATGGAGATGGGACAGAGAAATTGGCGAATTCGGATTTAGAATGCTTCATGAATGTGGGAGATGACAGACAAGGCGTTTGCAGGCCGAGGTCCTAGTTAAGGTGCAGGGAGCTCTTGGGTTTCGAGACAACAAAGCCCTGATTGTCGCATTGTTATTCAATGTCTGTTTGAATACCTACATAGTTAATTGATATTCGCCTAGCCTATCAGAACTCTCAAGCCTAATCTGCGGCTCTTCACAGGTTAGTGGATGCTTGTTCCGCGTGAAAGCCCAAGTTACGTCGTTCCTCCTACTTCTTCTTCCCCCCCACACTCATCTCCATCTCAACCTCACATCAACAAAACACCCAAACCGCCAGCAAAATGTCGGCCGAAGACGACTCGTCCGATCTCTCGTCTCTGTCTTCGTTGTCGCCTGCGCCTTCAGATATCGAGTTGGATGAACCAGTCGAGGTGGAGCAGCCCGTTAAACCCAAGAAGGGCATCCAGAAGTACTTCTCCAAGGCTAAAGAGCAACCGCCCAAGGAGGCTTCGCCGCCGCCTCGCAAACGGTCACCCTCACCACCCCACGAATATGTTTTGGCAGACAACCCGGACATTGCAGTATGTATTCTGTTCTTATCTTGTATACCTCTTTCAAATTTTAGCTGGCAATCTTCTGGCGCGTGTTGCTGTCTTTGCGACGCGCTCTCGTCGCGTATTGGGCGTCATGGACGAAAGCTAATAGTTGCAGTTTATTGTAATGTTCAGAAGTCGCTTCAACGACGCATTTCCGAAATCGCTTGCCCACTTTGGCCCTCAAGAACTCGAGCGCGACGTTGTCGAACCTATTCCCGGCGATCGAGTCGAACACTTTCTTTGCGCGTTGCTAGGGTTACTGTTGAATCGCAAGCAGGATGTCAAGTACGGCAGGACTTTGCTAGCAAAAAGGCAACATGCTAACTAGTATTTCACTAGGCCTGGTCATTATGGTCGCGCTTTGGAGGACGCCATCAGCTCTCACAAGAACCAATGGGCTTCCGTTTGGGAGGACAAGAATCCCTTGTCTGGAGGCGCAACCTTCACTTCTATGAATCCTACACAAAGAGTGCGTTGGGTCAAGCTCAGTTTCTGCGTGCATCACAAGCTGACTTTACTATAGCTAACCCTGCTACGATACCTCATTCTATGGTCCCTTTCATCCTCTGAAACCGTCAAAGGACTTATCAACCAGTCCTATAAGCAGAACCGCCACGAAGACGACACAAACCAACCCAGATCGGTACAGCCTTGGGGATCGGATGGCGATAAGCGCCGTTATTTTTTGGTTGAAGGACAAGACGATACGGCCTTCCGTGTCTATCGAGAAAGCAACCCTGCTGGGACGAACCGAACATGGTGGAGTGTGGCGGGTACAATCGATGAGCTCAAGGCCCTTGCTGAGAAACTTGAGGTCAAGGATGGCGGGCCAAAAGCTACAAAGCTAGCTCAGAAGATGTTTACTGCTGTCCCCCGATTTGAGGCTGGCGAGGAGGTTAGTTTCTCACTTACATCGCGTGCTCTGACCATCAAGATGGTTCTGCACAAGCGCAGTATTATTGGATTGAACTGACACATTTACTAGAAACGCAAGCGCCGCGACTACCGTCAAATGCGCAAGGAACAGTTCAAGCGACCTGAGCCTGGATTTTCGCTTTATGAGGGTCGTACCCGGGGTAAGAAGATGAAGTATACGTATTCAGATGACGAAGATATCTTCACCACCGACTCAACCACTCGACGATCTACTCGCAATACTGGAACTCACACGCCGGCTGAGATTGGTCCGGTTACTACCGCCAGCGGCCGACAAATCAAAGCACCAACCCGACTGAACCCTACGACTGGAAGCAGTGCTCCTGGTAGTGTACAGGGAGATACGTCCGAAGTCGAAAAGGAGAGCTCTGTAGGCCCAACAGGACGACCTCGACGATCGGCAGCGGTGAACCACGGCACAAGCGGCTGGGCCGAAAACAACCCCCCACGGCGTAACGTCTCAGATGATTCCGATGAAGAGAGCGAGGCTGAGTTTGGAGATGACGAAGAAGATGTCGACGAGCACGTGCCTGAAGAGTCAGAGGAGGAGGACGAGTTCGATGAAGACGAGGCCATGGTTGACGATGACCTGGAGGAGTCAAACCGAAGTCTGGTCGTGAAGCTTTCAGTCACACCACCAAAGCTGCGGAATGTACTGGGACCTGATTCACAAGCTGGGAACAAACTGCCAACGCCGAGCTCTGATAAGGGACCAGAAGAGGCTCAGCCTTCCGAGGCGCCTGTCGTCGAGATGGAGGATGCGCCGGCAGCTACTCCAAGCAAAGAATCTAAGGCTGCAACCCGGCAGTCACCTGCTCCAGACTCTAACCTCGCCGAAGCTCAAAACGCAACCCCAGCAGCAATTCATGCGACGTCTTTGGCTTTTAGAGGGAGCCCAGAGAAGACGCATGTACAGCCGGTTCCCCGGCCCGTTGATGTTGGCACCAACCACTAGTAGGATGTGGTGATGTAATCAACCTGTTTTTGTTGGAGTTTTGGAACAAAGGGATATATGGCATAGAGTCCGCTGAGCTGAAAGCTGGCATCATGGCGGAATAGAACTGCGGCACTAAAAAGAAACAAGGTATTGGCACCTGCTCATTTTCGGTGCTTAAGGATCATCGGGCAGAGGAATAGTTTAACAATACCCGACAGAACAATGCGTTTCGTGGCATGGCGGCCTGATATTGGGTTAGGGCGAGCGAGAGCGAATGGTAGTTCTTATATCAATGATAAACTATATTTATGATTCACTTGGCTGATTGTCTTTTCTGATGTTGTCCACTATTTCCAACTTGATGTGTTCGACATGAACATCTAAGTGGTCAAGGGCTACGGATACTTGTATGAGGTGATTGATGAATAGAATTCATGACTTCTCATTGTTGACTTGAGCTATAGGATCACTCTGAGTCATCTTCGATACTTACCAAAAGCTACATAATATTCACTCAGCTCGACGACGGCCAATAGTCTCACTTCCAGGCCTAGTGTGTTTGGTTGCTAGAGTAGTGGCCATCAAAGGTGTGGATTGCGTATTCTTATTCATCCACTTCAAGTTGAACGATTAATATATGACAAGGGCCTTTATGGCCCGGCTATTATGTACAGTCTATTCCTCTTCCAAAGCACTCTTTTAAGCCCTCTTGTTATGAGTGGGTATATGCCCTGTCGCGCTCATGTTAGCTACAGCCCCCCCAACCGGTGTACTGACTGAAAACTTACAGTTGTTGACTCCCCACCACCAGCGTCGCACTCGCGCACCTAATGTGTTTCCATGCAGTCGAGCATTTCTGTTCCAGTGTTGCCAGCCGCAGAGGAACAAGTTGTACACTAAACCTTGAGTCAAAGGCATCAAGACCTGCCACATGTGTTAGCAATCGGCCCTCTAAGCATTGAATCCCAGTTCATTTGGATGTACCTGATCCCTCGCCGTTATGAGCGCTACCTTCCACCATGTATCTGCCTTGGAGATGCTACGAAGATAGCTCTGCTCGAAGCGCAGGTCTGGTAGGGGAGGGAGGTTGGAATGTCTAGGAGCGGGTCGGAGAACGCTGTAGGGAATATCCTCCTCTTCTTCATCAGATTCGTCGATACTATCGTCGTGCTCGGGCTTGACGTGCTCGAGCGTCACTCGTTCTCTCCTCTCAGCGGCTGTGGGCGGGTTGATGTCCAGCTTCGGGTCGGGATGGCGCTCGATACTTGCGGCCTGGAGAGTGGCTGCGAGCTCGGTAGGTGCTGAATTCATGATTCGCGGCGACTTGTTGTATGGATGAGGTTAGGTATTGTATGAGCTCGGTGTTTCTTGGACGCGTCCTCGAATCGTTGATGTCGCCTTCTGCTTGGTGGGTAGTGATTGACGTCGCAGGGCCGAGCTGCGGAAGGTTACTGCCGGGCGGTAAGCCAGATCGTGGGGGTGGCTTCAAGAGCCTGATTGGTTCGAGCTGAGCTCAAATGAACCCGCTCAACTACAGGGATAGTACTATCTATCAGCGTAGTTCATGATATCTCAAGTATATGCATGTTCTCTCATTCACTTGTTCAGGCCCAATTCTTCTGTTATTTCGGATGCCGAAGGAGATCATGTGAAGCGAATCCATTTTGGTCTGGTTTATGCCATATATCTATCATTCCTAACCTTCATCTATCGACATGAATAATGTTCAAGTATCGAGTCTGGAAATATGTTCAGCAATTAATTGCGTGTAGCATGTACAAGTTCTCGCCTTTCGTATTTCACTTACTATGGGTATGGCATGCGGTGATCAAGTAGATCAAGTAGCCGGAGCTCATATGTCCATACTTACCCCGTAGCCGAGTATAGACCAAAGCAAATCAGTAAGGTAGTCCTGTAACCCTTAGGGGAGACTCCTAGGCGGTCCAAGAGAACCTTGAGCTGAGACTTATACAACTAAGTATTTAGGAATATGCCTTTCGATTAACAATGCAACAAAATGTGCCTCAAATTGAGGATAATGCTTTCTCTTCCCCTTGCAGATAAAATTGGCTCGAATTCACTCTATGAGCTTTTGGGATCCAGAGCATCTCCCGGCAACGTATGTGATGGACATCCGGCATCTGCAACGTCATCGCAGCTACGGTACACAGTACTTTGTCAGAAGCAGCAGATAAGGCAGAAAACACATTGAGATAGTCAAAGCAGGACGGCGTCTATGTTTTGGATCATTGAACATTAAATCTTTGAGATAAGATCCTTACATTTCGCGAGTATTTACCAACTGTTCTAAATTCAGTTTCTTATTTCATGACCTCGCGGTTGCTCAAACCCATTTCAGGGAGCGGGAATTTCTGGATACTGGGGCTGATAAGCTTAAACCAGCCCTACGAGATCAGAAATCTGACGCGCGAAACAACAAACAGGACCTTTTTTCCTCCGATAATGTGAGGCTCTCATAATCAAAGGAAAGACTGCCAGAAGAAAATCAACTCAAACGGTAATGATACAACTGTTTTTCAACAATTACTGGAAGCCTAAGAACATTAGTTCCTCTTTGAGTTACAGATATCGTTGCAACCTGAGCCAATTGAGAGTACGAATCCATTAAAGTGATTCCTTGGCACATGCTACATTGCGACACACTCGCTGTTATTAGCAGTGGCTGGTCAGCATTCGTACAAGGTATAAAACAAGGATAGGGCTGAAGGTTGCTAAGAGAGATGATCGGCATTGGGCCCCGTCATAACCCGCCAGGACCCCCTTCTTTTATCAAAGTACTGTAGTTTCGCTTGACATTTGGAAACACTCTCGTCGCTTCAATGACAATTCGACTTGATGATGAGTTTCTGCAATGGCGGACTTCTGTGCAGCGCGCCCGCTGCTAACGTGGTCGATCCTGACATGCAGGGCATTGGTGTAAGGTCCTTTACTACAGTGATATCAGTTTAAGAGCTCACATTCTTGCTGTAGGTCATCTTGTCCTTCGTGATCACAGCTGCCATTTCGGTATTTGTTGCCATAATGGCCGTTGTAAAGCGTGGCATCCCCAAGCAGCAATACATGCGCGTCGATGAGAAAGTCCTCTATTGGATCGGAGTTAGAAAGCCAGCCACGGATTCGCCTAGTAATCTTGGTTACCAGTCACTTCTTCTCGCCCTGAGCGACCAGATGTTGGCTGTCGGCTTATGCTATCTCATCGCCATGTATGCCCAGATATACCAAGTGTCACTTTATTCTTTCTTTATCGGGACCCAATTGGGCTACCTGGCATCAAGTGTTCATTTGTGCACGCTTCTGGTCTTGAAATCCTATTTCAGAAAACATCCTAAGCAAGCCCTATTACGCGGCGGGTTGATGATGCTGTTTGTAGGGCTTCTTATGGCGACTTTGGTCCTCGAGTTCATTACACTGGCTGAACCACGCGACCGTCTGTTTCTTTGCGGTCTCCATTGCCCAATGGTGCGTCGTCTTGGTTCCATGGGGGCAAGATGCTTCGCCATATCTGTATTGCTCGCTTTTGTTTATTGGAATGCGTTCCGATCAATCAGGCTGGACCGTTCACTCACATACGAGCTCGATGGCAATACCTCCAAGAACACGGTCCTGAGGTGGATATTTTCGAGAGGCAGCACAAAGGCAGATTTTGAGAGTTACAAAGAAAAGAATGAGGAAGAGAAGCGGCGTCAAAGACGGAAGAATGCTGCGATATTAGAAAGACGCCAAGCTGGGTTCTGGAAAGTCTTCAGCATTGTGATGCCACTCGTTATGGCTGAGCTAGTAGGCTCAGTCTTGTTTGAGCTTTTGGTCGCGATATTCTCATTTTCAATTGCCATGTACACGTTGGTTATCGGCATCTTCTATCAAGGCGTCGATACCAAATCTTTGTTTACTGCAAGTTTCGGCCAAATTATGCCAATGCTTCTCCTATTGGTTATTGCCCTGACTGCAGTCGAGATTGGCAGTGAGTATACCACATGAAATTTGTGATGTGAAACAACTGACCTGAGTGACTTTAAAGCCATCAAGAATTTTAGAAGAATCGAGATCGAGGTTGAGATGAAAAAACATCCCGCTTCGTTGCCTAATGCTACAAGAATGTTTCCGACACTGGACGGTTATGCTACAACTTCTAGCCGCGTATCGTCCTTTGGATTACAGAACAGCCTGACGGGCATTGAAGAAGATAGGACTATCAAGGGCCCTCCGAACACCTATCAGAACCCAGTAATGCCCACGCTTGCTGCATCCCACAGCCAGCCAGACCTCTCAGGCAATGCTGGTTTTGGCACAAGAGTCGATTCAATGACGAGATGGATGGCACCAAAGAGAACGAATACCCTGGAATTGGAGGAAGGACAAAATGTAAGCTTAATCATAACATATCTTATTATTGCTCAGATTCAGGGCTATTTTGCTGACACTCGACTTATACTAGTCCTTGTTTCATTCCCAGGAACCAACAGTGGATAACCTTGACATTGCCCTTACCCATGCCAAAGGAGTAGCGTACATTGCCATATGCATTATTCTGTTTCTTTTGGCCGGTTTCTTTGTGCTGTGCTTTCTTCTATACCAATTCGTGGTGCCAGCTGTGACAGGGATAGTTCTTTTATCCTTTGCCTTTGACCTCGCTCAAGGTATGTGGGGGGTTAACAAAGTAAGATCTGAACGTATTGAAAGAGAGAGGCAGATATGAGATTTTAATTGTTATTCAATTTTGCTGACTGTAAACATGACTTTCTGTGATATTATAGCATTAGGGCCTCAGGGAAGTTTATGGACGGAAACACGTAAAACTGCAGGTACTTAGGGATCGGCGGTTTACGATGAGAAAGAAGGGATCAATAAAAAGAGCTCAGATCTTTAACCCTAAAACTCATTCAAAGGTGTTTGTTTTTGTAAGTCAACTACATGTGCTTGACTTGGAAACAGCCGATGAAAGGAGCTGCCAGCATCATTAACACGGGCACTTCTATGATATACCTAGATTAGGGCGAGGTACATAGTAGATAGCGAGAATATTGCAATACAATACAACGTCGATGTTTTAATTTCGAAGAATGAGGCATGCAGATGTTGCGTATGTTGTAACTTGAAAGGTTGTTATGATATCTAGCGCTGGGCATGGTGCCTCCTATTGTGTTGATAGAACCGCTCTGTTGTTCCTACTGGCCAGCCCTGATCCCGCCTAAGGGTATACTGCACTAAAACATGATAGAATATAGTATACACCTACTCTTATCATGATTTTGCAATAACTTATCCTATCTCAAAAATGTAGTCCATCACTATCACAGCCTCAACTTTCCTTCAAATGCGTGCGTGCTAGCTAACAAGACTCTGCTGAGGTAATCTTGACGAAGATGGACATAAATAGAGAATATAGCCATTCAAGTTCAATATCCAGCCTATGAGACTGTCTGTTACTGCCAAGAGTATAATCTACAGGAAACTTGAGTCATTAAAAGAGTCATGAGCTCCTCGTTATATCAGCGTTTTCCATATTTGACTCTGAGACATAGGCAGCTGCTGTCCCATGATTCAGAAAGCGATGGCCCGGCCACCATCAGCATTGATTAGGACCCACTCGGGTACCAATGAATTCTTGTCAGGTACCTCAGATTCTAAAGCCAATCAAGCAAAATCAAGGTTACGTAGCCAAACTGTGAAGTGCAGTGCAGTGCGCACTAAGAACTACCTAACACCTAAAACAAAGTGGGTTGTGTGCTGCGGGTGCCTAGGTCATCGCCCGTTGCACGAGAAAAAATCTGGCACTAACATCCAACTTTTGGGATCTTCAGGCTCCAGAGTCCAGAGTTAATAGCCAACGACTCCCCGACTCGCGAGCGAAGGAAGCCAGATCAAGAAGAAACACTCTCAGAAAAGGTCCTCGATTCCACCGCCAAGATGAGTGACGCTCAGGCGAACGAGGCCGAGAAGAACGTGAGTCTTTTCATTTATTCCATTGCCCCTCTTCTTCTCTCTGTGTCGCCTGTGTTGCCCCGCGATCGAGAAATTAACGACTCTCCCACTCGAACCCAAGTACGACGACGACGATGGCTAACAATGCTCGCAATAGATTGAGATCTGGAAGGTCAAGAAGCTGATCAAACGCCTCGAAGCCGCCAGAGGAAATGGAACCTCAATGATTTCCCTCATTATTCGTGAGCGATTCCCACACGCCCATTGTCGAAACCGCGCACTAACTCGCGTGTCTTTTTAGCTCCCAAGGACCAGGTCTCTCGAGCGGCCAAGATGTTGGCTGAAGAATACGTACGGCTCCATGATACTCCCGAATCTCTCCTATGACGACACTAACAACTTCCCAGGGTACCGCCTCCAACATCAAGTCTCGTGTCAACAGACAGTCCGTCCTGTCCGCCATTACCTCGACCCAGCAGCGTCTCAAGCTGTACAACAAGGTCCCTCCCAACGGTCTGGTCGTCTACTGTGGTGAAATCTTGACCCAGGAAGGCAAGGAGCGAAAGGTCAACATCGATTTCGAGCCCTTCAAGCCCATCAACACCTCGCTCTACCTGTGCGACAACAAGTTCCACACTGAGGCTCTTGCCGAGCTGCTCGAGTCCGACCAGAAGTTCGGTTTCATCATCATGGATGGTAACGGTGCCCTCTTCGGAACTCTGAGCGGCAACACCCGTGAGGTCGTTCACAAGTTCTCAGTCGATCTTCCCAAGAAGCACGGTCGTGGTGGTCAGTCCGCCCTCCGTTTCGCCCGTCTGCGAGAGGAGAAGCGTCACAACTACGTCCGAAAGGTTGCCGAGTTGGCTGTCCAGAACTTCATTACTGCCGATAAGGTTAACGTTGCTGGTATCATCCTTGCTGGTTCCGCCGATTTCAAGAACGACCTCAACGCCTCCGACATGTTTGACAACCGTCTGCAGACAAAGGTTATCAAGGTTGTTGATGTCTCTTACGGTGGTGAGAACGGTTTCAACCAGGCTATTGAACTGTCTTCCGAGACTCTCGGTAACGTCAAGTTCATCCAGGAGAAGAAGCTCATCGGAAAGTACTTTGAGGAGATTAGCCAGGATACCGGCAAGGTTTGCTACGGTATTGATGACACCCTCAAGGCTCTTGAGCTCGGTGCTGTTGAGACTCTGATTGTCTTTGAGAACCTCGAGATCACCCGCTGGGTTCTTAAGGATAGCAACGGCAGCGAGATTGTTCTCCACACTACCAAGCAGCAGGAGCAGAGCAACCGCGACAAGTTCCTCGACAAGGAGACTGGCCAGGAGATGGACATCGTCTCTCAGGACTCTTTCCTGGAATGGATTGCGGAGCACTACAAGGACTTTGGTACCACGCTTGAGTTTGTATCTGACCGATCCACTGAGGGCAACCAGTTCGTCAAGGGTTTCGGTGGTATTGGCGGTCTTCTCCGCTACAAGGTCAACTTTGAGCAGCTTGCTGATCTGAGTGACGACGATGAGTACTACGACGGTGAGTTCACATGAACTTGAAACGAAATTGACAACAATTCTAACTCGCAAACAGATTGACCAGCGGATCCCCTCGTGACCAGCGAGGGATCGACTCAAGTTCATCCGTCCACGTACAACAACAGTGCCATGCGCCCCGAGGCGCAGAGGTCGACCGATGCCGCGCCGATGTCAATCGCCCAACCGCGCTTGATGGAGAGGGACACTCTCGCGCCTCTCCATTCTTCCCGCCAGGCATCGCGACCCAGTCCGCTTCGCACAATGATGACGGCTTGAGTTATGATCGACGGGAATAGAGGTACACCAAACCCTCCAATTCTTGCACCTCAACAAACCAAAAAGTCAGGTCTAACTGCTGGTAGGCCCAACCATTAAAATTGAAGGATTGCGATGGCACGGCGACTAGAGGATCGTGAGGGCCAGTATGGGCAAAGCCCGGCCTGAAGATGCGTTATTATTTGAGTAGATTTGGTGTGAGATGGCTGCAAGGCTTCTCCTCCTTTAAGGGGATATATAGTCATGAGCAGACACGACACGTCGAGTCCACGAAATACTAGTCGTTTGCATGGTATTATGAGCTATTGAATGTGATTGAAGCTGTGACAGTATTAGATGTAGACTTGGCAGTTGCCGTGATTTTGCGTGTCCGTAGCTACAAGAAGCTGCCTTTTCCATTCTAGTAGACAATTCCGTATCCTGAGGAAACTTTCATACTTCACTTCCCCTTTATTAATCGAGGCTTACTAGTATTTTATTATGCGTCGTATCGAGACCGCGTATTCAAATGCTTGCTACCTACCCATTTCCGGTGTTTCTGGGCTAGGCAGTGTGGGGATCCGCGGATGCGAGTTAGGTAGGTAGCATGGGTGTGCTACGTCAACACAAGCTTAACTAAAAGGTATCTGAGGTAATGGATAATGGCCTATCAACGACGACATCTTGTCAACATCATTCCATTTCATTTTCTCACCGTCATATAATTTCCTGTGCCATAAAGACTGCAGTTCAGTGCCAACTGAAGCTGTTTGTCCGGCACTCAACATAACTTAACCTACTTATCTTTATAATGCCTTCACCCCCCGACTCTCCGCCAGCTGCTTCCATGCAGGCTGGCCGCGCCATCCCCGTCGGCCTCAACGAAGCAGCCCTCGACTCTCCGACATTCCGTGTAACCTCTGCCAACTTTGGCGACCAAGTCGACGCTATCGAGAAATGGCTCAACGGATATGCCCAGTCGACGTCCAAACTCCTCCACGATGTCCTCGCGCTCGAGGAGACGATCAATACCTACCTCGTCAAGACGATGCCCTCAGCGGCTGACGGCGTTGTCGACAATGATTATACGTTTTTGGCTCTGAAGAGAGTGGGTGACGGCTGGCGCGAGTATTGGATACAGATGATAAGCACAATGAAGAAGATGGATGGTCTAGTAGTCGACCCAATTCGACAGTTCATTGTTGGTGATCTCAGGAATTTCAAGGAGTGCAGGAGGGCTATGGAACAGGCGCAGCGGACGTTTGACTCGACACTCGCTCGATACGTCAGTCAGTCAAAGACGAAGGAGCCATCGGCACTGCGCGAAGACGCCTTTGCTGTTTTCGAGACCCGAAAAGCATACCTCAAGGCGTCGATGGACTACTGTCAGCTTGCACCACAGTTGCGCTTCAGCATGGATAAGCTGCTGGTCAAGATTTGCAGTGAGCGTTGGAACCAGATGAGGCGTGCCAAAGAAGCTGCAGGTGACACCAGTCGTTGGAACCAAGAGATGGAACGTATCCAGGGTTGGTCAAATGAAATGGGGGCGTCTGAGATGGTCTTCAGACGTGAGTTGCAATCTGCCAGAAGAGACCTTGGAGAATCTGCGCTCGCTGGGTTTAAGCCATCCCGTGAGCTCGAGGACTACAGCACTTCAACTGTCCCCTTCCTTGGTACGCGTGGCCCCATTACCGTCCGTCTAGAGGAGGGTGCTGCTGTTGTTTCGGAGAAGCAAGGCTGGCTGTTCCTTCGGGTACTCTCTGGCAAGCCAGCAAGACACACATGGATCAGGAGATGGTACTATTGCCGTGATGGAATCTTTGGCTGGTTGATACCCGGACCGTTGGGAGTTCTTCAGGGTGATGAGATCGGAGTTCTGCTTTGTAACGCAAAGCCAGCTGTGGCCGAGGACAGACGCTTCTGTTTCGAGGTTAAAACAAAGAGCCAGACAATCCTCCTTCAAGCTGAGACGCAGGGCGAGCTTACGGAGTGGTTGGAGGTCTTTGAAGTTACCAAGAAACGCGCCTTCGAAACTACCATGAACAGGACCAGCGCTGCTCTTCCAGGCGCTGTCGATCCCGCCTTTTCTATCTCGCCCCCAAGTATTCCTGAGTTCTCTGCCAAGGCTCTTGATGCACAAACCGGTATCTACGACGAATCCAGCCCCAGTGTTGATCGGACAAATACGCTACCTGTTCCTGGACCGGACGGCAACCTCAGTACACGACAGAGCTTTGACGTTAATGGCAGTATTTCTCGTCGTACCATCACTGCTCTGGGTCGAGATCTAGCTCGAGAAGAGGGTGAGAGTGGTCGTGAGCATGCGGCCAGAATTATCCAAAAACTTGACCTGCATCGCAAGGCCACGTTTGGTAGTCAAGGCACTGAAGTCGCGCAGGGAGGTGCAGCTTCCACTGCTGGCCTGGCCAGCATGATGGCTACTAGTCATACCTTGCCACCAGGGTTCCCGGGTTCAGGAGGAAACACATCAAACTTCAGGCAAACGCCGAGCATGCTTCCTTCAGTAGATACGCAGACTGGCAGTCTAGCACCGGCAACTCTAGCCAAACCTCCCTCAATGACTGGATTGAGTCGTATTGCGGTTCTGACGGCAGGAGATCGCCAACCTGTAGGCAACAATAGGAAACTCCCCGCGTCGGTGGTTGCAAATTACTGGGGAAGTAGTCTTTGGGGTGCCATGAATGCGCCAGCTCAGCCTGTTCTTCCTAGGCTCGATGAGGACGACCCTATCGGGGTTGTTGTTCCTGGAAGTGCTGTGGGCCAAGGTGTTCAACAAAAGGAGGGTGGTGAAGTATTCCCTCCAAACTATCCCGCCGAGCTGAGAGCTCAGCATGCCCAATTTCGATTACTGTTCCCCGATGCCCCTCTGGAGGAGAAGCTTGTACTTGTCTTCCGGGCTGCATGGACCGGTTCTCCTGAGCGAGGCCCTGGTAAGCCAGACATGGCTGGTGATGGCCGTATCTACGTCACACCTGACAACATGTACTTCTATGGTCAGCAGATAGGCCTCGTTACGGCCTACAGCATCAGCCTCGACATCATTAGTGAAGTAACAGCAGCACCGGGCAAAGACTGCGACTTCATCTTCCTACACCTCAACGAAAACGCCAACGAGACGGGATACACGAGAATCACCATTAAAGTCTTCTTGGAGGATCTAGGCCTCCTTCACACTCGCTTGAATCTTTTGATTGATGACCTCCAAGCCGAAGAACCCATGGATGCCCAGGGAATCATCACTGCGTTGGTTAATCTGGAGACGGAAGAGTATGAGCGGCCAAGTCCTAGTGTCGAAAGCTGGGAAGAGGTCTCGGCAAACACTCCCATGGACGATGGGACATTCCTAGGACGGCCTGTTGCTCGACGTATGGAGTTCAGTCCTCAGCTGCGCCCTGCAAGATCACGCACAAGGCAGAATCACAAGCTTCACATGCCGGCTCGGCCTGTCATTTATGAGCCAGAAGGCATGAAGGAGATGGCCGCTGAACGACACTTTGAAATCAGTGCCAAGTCTTGCTTCCATGTTTTATTCGGTGACAAGAGCTTTGTGTTTCCAAAGCTGTACTTTGAACGACGAGCCCAGCAGATCGCCCAAGGACCTTGGGTGCTGGTAGACCAGGGCAGAATGAGACGTGACTTTCAGTTCAAGGTCGACTACAAAGATGTCCTGGGTCGGTCAAAGACGGCCGACGTTAACGACTACCAAGTCATCGATGTGTTCAGTGACCACGTTACGTATGTGGTGACTCACGTCAAGACAGCCTGGCATTTGCCTCACTCAACTTGGTTCAAGGTAGTGACCAAGATTGTCATCACGCATGTGGCCAAGTCCAAGTGCAAACTGGCTATCTACACGAAAACGGATTGGTCCAAGACTCCAGCCCTGTCCAAGAATCTGATTGATCGTCAGGCAATCCGCGATGCTGCGAGTGACGCGGAAGAGCTGGCTGAGGTGGCCACCGACCAAGTTCGAAAGCTTGGAATTCGAAGCCGGACAAACAGAGCAATTCAGGTCTATGGCCAAATCGGACAGCAGACAGAAGTGGTCGTCTTCTCGCCAGCTGCAACAGATTCGACAAAGAAGCAGGTCATCAAGCCCCGAACCCTGACGACCATGGTATTTGAGACAATCCGATCTCTGGGAGAAAGCGCAGTCTCGTCGCTCATCATGTGGGCTATTGCTGTGCTGCGCAACATATTCAACCTGATCACTGCTCAGTGGATCATTCTTGCGCTCCTCGCATTCAGCACACTTACCAATGTCCTTCTAACATCAAGCGAGACTTCGACGTGGTGGACCGAAAGGAGAGCGGCAGGATTCATGCACAATATCGGAGTTCGACCCAACACAATCATGAGTAGAGCTATATACTTGGCCGACCTGGATGAGGCGTCAGGTACTAATCAAGCGCTCTCTTTCCCTGAAAATAGCACGTGCTTTTCAACATTCAAGGACCTACTGGATACTACAGACATGGACATGCCATGGGAGGATGCTGGAGCTAGTCTGTCTACACCCACTAGCCGCGCGACAGCGCGTCGACTACGACGAACACGGCAGCGTCTGGGATCGTACCGACATGACTTGTTGGTGGCCATGAGAGTCGTCAACAGCATTGAGCGGGAGATGCTCCAGTCGGAGTGGGAGAATTGGTTAGTGGATGAGAAGTTCCTCTGCGATGAATTGGATACTATGCTTCAGGCGCAAGACGAGCAGAAGGGCCAGAAGAAGGGGGCAGAGTCTGGCAAGGGAGACAAGAGGGCACAGAAAGTTATGGAACCTATACCAGTGAAGCGAAGACAGGCTTTGGAGCAGTGGCGGGATAGTTACTGCGGAAGCTGTAAGCAAGACTATCTGGTTGTGATGAAGGAGCGGAAGTTGTCAGCAGTGTAGTAGTATGAGTCAAAGCATTTAAGCATCCATCATTAGTAGCTATACACGAGTTCGAGAGGAGAATAGAACTCTCAGGCCTGTCCCCGGCTGTAGAATTTCATCTGTTGAGTCAAAGCTGTACCTGACTAAGTATATATTGTTTATTTGTAATACCCGAGCATTCTAGAATTGATTAGTTTGGGCGGTGCCTCTTTTTCGTATTTACGGCGGGGAGTAGAGTAGAGAATCCGGGGTTTCACAATTGTCCGCGTATTCCGAATACCTTAACGTAGCGGGTCTCGGGCGCTAAATTATAGAGGTAGTGTGGCACTTGACCACTGGGGGCTAGCGCGTGTTAGTGGCTCAAAGCTCTGGGCGTACCGAGAGGTGACGTCAATGAATCGGCAGCGACGGCAGTTGATCATGGCCCATCACGACCGAAAATGTAAAAGGTTTCTTGGTATTCTTTCTATTTCTGGCTTGGTCATCCCTTGCTAAATTCTTGGCCGCCTCCCGTCAACATCTCACCTTGTTCTGTTCTGCTTCTGACGTGCTTATTTTCTAATCTTCAGATCGACTCTTTCTTCCTTGTTTTATCTCTCCATTTTAATGTATTCCCTTTAGCAACCTAAGCAGGCAGGCATTTCCTTGTCACTCCTACATACAACCAAACCACACCACTACACCACGAATACATCTTTAATACCTACACACATACACACCCGACCATGGGGAACCACCACGAACCCCTCGGGTCTATGGGCCCTCTTGAGTGGGAACAGGTGCCCCAAGATAATCTCAACGAGTTCCTCACCGACATCGCCTCAGAAACACAGACGGTTATAGAATCCATTCCCGCACCAGCGAAAGAAGCTTCAAACTCCGGAGGACGCGCCCGGTCCAAGACGGAATCGGCGGCTTCGGCTCCGGATGTCAAGCGAGCCTTGACCCTACGACAAAAGGCTGAAGCCATCAGCCAGGCTCAGGATCTGCAGAAAGAGTGGAAAGAGGTCAAAGTTAACGCCAAAGATAATCCTCTCGGTATCAGCGTCTACAAGCTGAGCGCCAAAGATGGACGCGGCGCATGGTTCGCCCGCCGGAGTGTTCACGAAGGACTATCGTTTGACGACTGGAAGAAGGGTCTTGCTATCGAGTTTTCGGAGACGATGAAGGTCCAAGGTGCACCGGGGAGTGGCAACATTCGTGGTATCGGTGCCGATAAGCGTGTCGAGGATAAGCTTATTGATGACGATGGACAATTGCAGGGTAAGTCAAGTCACGAATACTTTATCATGCTATATCACCAACTAACCGCCACCAGTTTTTCAACTATCTGCTCAGTTTCCTGGACCGACTGCCCCGCGAGACTTCGTGACTCTGCTCTTGACCTCCGAGACCTCCGTTAAGACCTCCGAGGGATCCCGGCCCCTCCGACAGTTTATGATAGTTTCAAAACCATGCGAGCATCCGGAATGTCCTCCTCGTCAAGGCATCATTCGTGGCTATTACGAATCAGTTGAAGTTATTCGCGAAGTCCCTGTCGATAATATTGCAACTAAGAGATCCTTGTCGTCGGCGGATCTACTAGATCGGGAGGAAGCTAGAAGACCAAGCCCAAAACCCGGCAGTGAAGGCCACGGTTCAATGCCGCTTGATGAGCCTCCTACAGCCATTGAATGGCTCATGGTGACTCGTAGCGATCCCGGTGGCAGCGTTCCGCGCTTTCTTATTGAGAAGGGAACCCCACCAGGCATCGTAGGCGATGCTGGCAAGTTCCTCAAGTGGGTGACAGCCAAAGCTATGCAAGGCTTCCCAGAGGGAAACGAGGCTGGTGAGGCGAACGAGACTACCGATGGCGCTGAAGGGTCTGCCTTGAACAAAGAAAAGTCCTCAGCTGTGCCTGTCCCTACCACTAACATCGAGACTGGTAAAGTTGAAAACGTCGTCGTGTCCCCGAGTCAAGAGGACCCATTCCCGAACAGCAATGGCTTGTACGGCGTTATAGCTGGTGCTATAGGTGCTGCGAGCTCGTATATTCCTGCTAGTCTATTGAAGACCTGGGGAACTGGCTCAGAAATTGCCTCCACTGATGATAGCGTGTCTGACGCCCATGCTATTGCCGAGGAACAACATGATGACTCGAGCGATACCTCTTCTATTCGAAGCTTTGCATCTGCTTTGGAGAGGAGTGTCACCGCCGAGAAACAATCCCCTGACAGCATTGCAGAGTCTCAATCTGAGACGTCCCGCTCCAACCAACAACAATCACAAGCCGATAAGGAGCTTATGAAGCTTGAACAGAAAAAGAAGAAACTCGATGAGAAGGTTGCTCGCCTTGAAGAGCGTCGACAGAGTAAGCTCCAAGGCGATAAAGAGAAGGACGCTGCTACATTAGCCAAGATGCGTGAGAAGCACGAAAAGGAGGTGGCTAAACAAGAGGAAAAGTATCGTCGTGAGATGCGCAAACTCGAAGAGAAGCGCGATCGAGAACGGCGCAAGGCCGATGAGCGACGACGTAAAGCCGCTGAACAAGAGGAAAAGAACAATATCTCTATCGAGCTTGAGCGTGTCCGCGCAGAGCGAGATGTCGCTCGCCGCCAGATTGAGCTCCTCGAAACTCAAGTCGGCGAGCTCCAGGCGCAAAACACGATGCTTGTTCGCAAGCTGGGCAAGAATGGGCTGCTGGACAGTTCTGGTTCTCCGTCGCCTTCGATTAAGAGTATTCAAAGAGCCAACACAGAGATTTGAAATGGCCTAAACGGGAGATATCAATTTGTTAAAGACAGGAAGGAGGCGGACTTATAAACCACTACTATTCCTATACAGCACACGCGTAACGGCCGGTTTTAATGCAAGGCGTTGGAGGCACGTATTTCAATCAAACATAAGTAGCATGAAATCATTACTTTGTTCTTTTCTTCTTTAGTTGCTTTTTTACTTCAACTCTCTATACTTGTGAAGTGTTCTCAAGCGGTTGCAGCAAAAGACCTGATATGTGTCCCTGTCCATCTTGAAGGACACTGCTTGACTTGTCAATGCTCTGACGAAGTTCCGCATCCGGGTGATGTCTGGTCAGCGCAGCAGAAGCTCGGACAACACGAGACAAGATGGCAAAAACCGCTGGTTGGGATCCATATCCAAGGGGTCCGTCCTCTTGACTCACGAGTCCTTGCATGGCTTCCAAACCTGCACTTGTCCATTTTGTCAATGACTCAAGGGTGGGATCATTCGACTCCCAAGTAAGACTCTCGTAGACAGAGACCCAGCGTTGTGTTTCTCTGACCTCGTCGACAAAGAGATTTTGCTCTTCAATAACAAAGAGTGAGTCGTCAAACTTCATCGCTTCCTGCAACTGATCCTTAACAGAGACCTCGCTAGTCTCAGGGGCTGGGTATCTCGAGTCGCCCTTGATGCGGCGCACAATCACCTGGCGGAATGTTGAGTTGTCGCCGTAGTGCTGGGCAAGCCATGAGAGTAGACGGTTGGCGGCTTCGATGGGGACGAGAGCCTGGCCTAGGATACTCTTGACGGCTGCGGAACCAACGTCTCGAATATCGTCGTCATCATCGTTAAGAGAATCGTAGAGGGCGAGAAGGGCTGGTAGGTGCTCCTCGTGAGCCCAGGACTGATCCTGCTCGATGCTGGTGAAGAATGAGCAGAGGGATTCGACAGTGGCTAGACGGGTATCAAAGTCCTTGTCGTCAAGTCCAGCATCAGCCACCATGTGTCCCCAATTCTTGACACCCTCGGCGGTGATGGCTTGGGTCTTGCTGAAGATAGCTGTGACACAACCGCTGATTCTGATGACGGTGTTGGCTAGGGCTGGGTTAAGTGAACTTAATGGCAGGCTGTTCCAAATCTGCGAGAGCATTACTGACGAAATAAGGTCAAGCTTTCTGCTCTTGAGAACTTGATCCAGAATGCCGGTGAGGTTCTGCAGAGCAATGACGCGAGGCTCTGCAGGACCAATCTTGAGACAGACATCACGATACAGGTTGCAAAACTGGTTCACATCTTGCTGCGATAGTCGTGAAGTATCCCAGAGTTTCGGTATCGTCTCGAGGCCAGCTACTATTGTGTTGACGCCTGATGTCTTGCCTAAAAGCAGTGTGTTAAGGTCCTCGATCGTACCGCTGCCCTCGGCGATGGAGTGCACTTGATGGATGACGCGCTGTGCTCTGAGAAGAGCCCCTTCTCGCTTGTTGAACTCGGGGAATTCGAATTGGAGACGATCAACTCCTCCGGGTCTGGGAAGCACTCGCACCAGGTTCACAACCTCGAGATAAGCGGCGGGGATTTCAGGAGAGGCGAGGTTTTGAATCTCGCGCCAGTACTCAATAAGGAACCCAGATAATTTGGGTGTATCTTCTGTTCGTTTGTCAGCAGTTGATCTCGTTTTATTATTGATATAGGGCAATTCTTACGCTGCAGCTGTTCAGGCATAACCTCGCTCAGTCTGTCGATGATGTACTTTAGTGTAAGCAGAACACCATGGACATGATTCTGGACATCACCAATCTGAGAACGGACGGACTCGGCAGCCAGGCTGGTGATGGTATCCAACCACTGAGCATGTAGTAAACAGGAGCATAGAGTCCGGGCTGCAATCTCACGAACGTGCCAGACAGGGCTGGCTAGATACTTTGCAATATGTATCTGGAGCTCTTCGCGGAGAACTTCGGGTGGGCCAGCTCTTCGAATGATGTCAAGGGCCGGGAAGACTGACTCAGCTGCTGCCGAGCTTGCAGCTATAGACGCAATCATCTGATGGCCCGACTTGAGAAGGTGAAGTAGTGTCTTAGGCAGGGAGGGGTAGCGGTGGTAGGCGATACGGTTGGCTTTACCGTCCCAGCCAGCCTCCATGAGGGCCTTGCTTTGGTGAGAACCAAAAAGACAATCGATGAGACTGCGGAGCAGAATCAAACCACAGTTACGAATCGCCCACAGCTCAGACTTGAGACCATTCGCTGCCAGCTCAAGACACTGCGGGAGAAATTTCTCAGACTTGTTACCCATGGCTGTCAAGTAGGAACTCTTGAAGATCTCCTTCAAGCAGTTGTAGGCGTGGACCTGGGGCAGGTTTGAACCATCTGTCTCGGTGACGCGGGCTTCCTGGCTGGCGATCTCCATCAATTTGGACATAACTTGTTCAAAGGAGGGACTGGCAGCGTTGGCGGAGAGGACGCCTGTCATCATGGCTGGAATACCGGCAGATCGTCGAGTCGTTGACACTTGAGCGTGGATGGCTTCGAGTGTGCCAGCGTACCACTGCTCAAGCAGAGTTGTGCCACTTTCGGCACCATCTTCTCCCTGGTTCAGATGCTTGACCAACTGGCAGCATGTTGAGAAGGTCAGAGCGACAGTAGTGAAAGCTCCACGGTGTCTGAGGCTAGCAAGCTGGGTGAATGTCAGATTTCCAATTCTTTCATAAGCCTCTCTTGACGGGCTAATCCTGCCCTGGCGAGATCGTTGCTTGGTGGAGAGAATCATGATTCGCATAAGGTTGCTTGATTCATGGACTGATCGGAAGCTGTAGCTTAGAACGTCTTTCGTGTCAAGCCCATCTACCTCCTCCAGCTCTTGAGGTAGATGTCCTTCTGGCGAGTCGTCACAAAGAATATCACGAACTGCTGTCCAGACTCGCTCACAGCAGACAACGAGAGAGTCTTGCAGAGCCTGTACAGACTGCAGTTCACTCTCAGAGAACTGAAGCTCCGAAACTACCTGCCACATGTAGCAAAGAGAGGCAAAGTCACCATGAAGAGGTGCGTCTAGAACAGCCCTGCCAAGATCTTTCTCTGCTACTGATAGCTTTTCCTCGAGACCGCCGATTAGCTTCGAAACAAGGGCAACACGCTGTTGCTCGTCTTCAGAGAATCGATATAGTAGTTGAGACACTCGAGCAACACCATCGGAATGGTCAGCTCGAGCAGTTTGACGTGCGAGTTCTTCAGACCGTTTTAGAAGTTCTGTAAGCTCTTCAGCAGGGTTCATCTTGCCCTGAGTGGTCATAAGTTGAAAGTTTCTGTACCGGCTATCCGAGAATATCCTCTGAAGTACTGTAGCCGCATGGTTTCGAATGTCGTCAAAGGGATCCATGATCAGGTCGGACAAGGCTCGCAGCCACTGTCCACCGAACCGATCAAAGAACAGTGTTTGATCATCTGCAGTCTCCCAAGTTTTAGACTTCTCTCCCTCCATTCGAAGGATGAATGCCACCGCCTTCAGGGAAGCACTGTGTCTTTGGTAAGAAGCAGTGGGTGTCAACTCGCTACACAAGAAGCCAATGTACCAGTACAAAAACTTCTCGTGATATTCCAGGCAGTGTACCAGCTGAGTTTCCGGTAGTGAAATCAGGTTGGTTCGGTACAGAATAGGCTGCGTTTCTTGTGCCTGTCCCTGCTCCTTCTGCTTGCGAGCAGCCGCTCTTGGTATGCTCTTCTTGAGCACGAATATGGCACCCCGAACTCTCTTGAACATATCGCGAACTTTGCCGGCCACTTCATTTCGGAACTTGGCATCTGAGTCCGCAAAGTACGTGGCCAGATGCTTACGCAACAAATCCAGGGCCGTAGACGAGTATGGTCTTGTTGTTGATGGTGAACTCATGAGCAATGAGAGAGCGAGAGATCGAACTTCGTGGGAGGGATGAGCTAGAACACTCTCCAACACCTTCTCGTCAAGGACAATTGATGAATCGGTATCGGCTGACTTATCATCACTCAGTGCTATTACAGTTAGCAGTTGCAAAGGCATACAGGTTTATAAACTTACCAGGCTCTTCTACCAGCCCAACCTTTTTGCCAGTTTCGAGAGCTGCCAGTTGCAACAGAGCCGGAAGATTCAGATCTATCTCATCACCTGCGGAAACAGCTTCATGCTCGTTCATTCTCTTCAAGAAGCCCAGTGCCTCTGCTTTGTCGGCCTTGAATAGGGGTAGGAAGATATAGTTCTTGACAGACTCTAGGATGGACGGTTCCTCTTTGACGGCCTCAAGAAGCCACTTGTGCCATGTCTCGATGCTCAGCTGCGTTGAAGCCTCCTGGTCCTGGCTTCTCAGACCGCGGTATAAGCAGACAATAAATCTCCCCGCAGTTGGGCAGACAAAGTGAAGTGTCATCCAGTGGAATAGCTCAAAGATGAAGGACTTCCACAATTTCAACGGATCAGTTGAAGGGTTCTTTTGCTGGAGGGTGACATAGCTGGATCGTATCTCCTCCAGTGTAACAATGTCCTTGGTAAGAAGATGATCCAAAGCCTTGATAGCAGACTTAGCCAGGGGCTTTGATGACTTCCCTGTCACGATCGACACAAGGTTCTCCAAAATTGCTGCTTTGGTAGTCTGGCCTGCTTGCTCGTCCGGATTTCTCCTAATAAGTTGGGGAAGCAGATCAAGGACCAGCTTCATGGACCGGTGGTTGTCCGACTCATTCCACTCAACATAAAAGTTGAAAAGTTTGATGGTGACATCCCTAGAGTAAGCCCAGAGCCTGAGATTCTGAGAATGTGACTTCGACGACTGCTCGACGAAACCGCAGAGTTTTACACACGAGTTGCCTGAAGCTCCTCTAGGCTGAGAAGCATTTTCAAGTAGTCTTGTAAAAATCGACTGAGCCCAACTACAGAATTTTTCTTAGGATATTTACATCAAAATGGTCTTGGAAGAGTTGCGCACCTTGCCTGGTCTTCACTTGGCTGTTCCTCGACCCATTTTGAGATATGATTCGAGTTGGCGATTAAGTCGTCAACTTGCTGGGCTGTGTCTTTCATTTTGGTGGTGATTCTGTGATGAATGAGCGTGCCCACGGTATCTTTCGATCTCAGTGTCTTATCCCAGACAGATAAAATCCTCAAGAAACCTGCTCAAACCCCAGATTTTTGATCCTCTTACACCTGAAGCCGTCGTCGCAAAAGCTTGACCTCGTCGATAAGATACCCTAGGTTAAGCTCCAGTATACTGCTCAGCCACATCACGTGAATAATCCCGTGACCGATGCCCTGCGAAATAGAGAAGGTGCGCGCCCGACCCCACCTGCAGAGCGAGCGAGGCCCACAGGAATTTTCTGTTCCTCAGACTCAAAATCGCCCTCGCGAAAGATTTTTAGTTTCTCCAACCACGATTCGCCCTGACCACCATTAGATTATACAGCTATCTATTGGGAGACTGCCAAAATGTCGAAGATCACAGTCGGTACGATACACCCTCGTGGAGGCTGAACTCGCTCGCAGAGTTTCGATACGCCTGCCGCCGAACATTTCGAAAATCAACAGCATGCTAACTGCGATGCAGCTAATGTCCGGACGCAAGTCACCGAGCTCTTGGAGTACTCCAACGAGACCAAGAAGCGCAACTTCCTTGAGACCGTTGAGCTTCAGATCGGCCTGAAGAACTATGACCCTCAGCGTGACAAGCGTTTCTCTGGCACCATCCGCCTGCCCTCCATCCCCCGCCCCAACATGTCCATCTGGTACGACTCCCGAGAAGAAATGAGAGGGATAGGAACGCAAAGGCTAACAGTTTGGTAGCATTCTGGGTGACCAGCACGATATCGACCGTGCCAAGCACGGTGGTGTCGACGCCATGTCCGCTGATGACTTGAAGAAGCTCAACAAGAACAAGAAGCTCATCAAGAAGCTTGCCCGCAAGTACGATGCCTTCGTCGCTTCCGAGACTCTCATCAAGCAGATTCCCCGTCTCTTGGGTCCCGGTCTGTCCAAGGCCGGCAAGTTCCCTACCCCCGTCTCTCACGCCGACGACCTGACTGGCCGTATCAACGAGGTCAAGTCCACCATCAAGTTCCAGCTCAAGAAGGTTCTGTGCATGGGTGTCGCCGTCGGCAACGTCGACATGACCCAGGAGCAGCTGGTCGCTAACATCATGTTGGCCATCAACTACCTCGTCTCCCTGCTCAAGAAGGGCTGGCAGAACGTTGGAAGCCTTACCATCAAGGCTTCCATGTCTCCCCCCAAGCGCCTGTACTAAGCGTGTTTCTTTGGCTTCTGCCTGAGATGGCTCGGCAAATGTGTTCGCTGAGATGCGTACAATGCAGCTTAGACTAGGACGGCAGGAAAAATAAACACAATGAGACAAGTCATGAGCAATGCGATATAATACCAAATTGTGCCATGTGTGTTGAATATGATTGTATGCATCGTGAGAGGGGACTTTTAGTCGAGTGTTTCTGACGTAGCTGCTGAATACTCTTATGTAACCATCTCATAATGTTTTATTGTTTTATGCTGTACCCTCAAACTTATGCAGAGACAGCCCTGCAAGTGCCAGAAGCCCATGGAAGGCATTTGGAAATTGGCTAGCTTCTCGACCCCTACAAGACAAGTTCAATGACGCGACAGTCTGTGTCCCATCAACGTCCATTTCATTAATTGCGGGGGGATGTGAACCAGGGTTTTATAAGCGAAGCAGCTGGTGGGGGAAATGAACATTTCAATACAATCTCAAGTCAATAGAAAAAAGGGTGGAAACATGAAATGAATGTGTTCATGGGCTGCCCCAATGAACCTGAGAAAAATGGATCGTCATTAATGATATCTAGTTCATACGCGACAAAGACAAAAAGACAAAAAGAAACCCCTTTTTTAAGTTGGGCAGCTTTTCGTTACCCTCCAAGCGACGAGACCCCGTCGCCCAATCACCCTGGCCAGGGTTTCCCAAACGCCGTCGTCGCCAAAGTCCAAATCATCCAGGTTTAAGTGTTTCCTGTAACGCCAAACCTCTCTAAATCGTAGCCCCTCCAAACCCTTGTTGGGCAGGTAGGGATCTAGCCATGTCGCTGATGCCGGAGCGATCAGATATGTGCCGTTCTTCTCCTTCAAAAACTCCTGGCTACGCCTGTCGGCCGGAGTGTCGCAGGTGGCGAGTTGTGTCAGTTGTTCAAGAAGCAATTCGCCCTTGAGACCCATAACGTCTCGCGTTGTCAAGACTTCATTCTTGCCGTTAAGAAGCCAAATGGGCGGTGTATAAGTCTTCCACCAGATCGCCTGGGTCGCATCTGGTTGCTGACTCAAGAAGACCTGCCCTGGTACCACACCTCCTTGGTGATAGATGCCCATCAACGTGCCGAGGATAAGGTTAAAAATGATCCAAACTGCTGTCCATATTTGGAAAATCGCTTGGTTTCGCGGCATGCGAATCGACGACAGAAATAGTGGTACCGTCGGTAATAGGAACCTCGCCTCTTGATGCTGGAAAGCCGACAGAACGAGCAGACCAGAAATTGCAGAATAGAGTCGAATGGAGAAGTTGGGCTTGATTATCAGCAACGCCGCAGCTGGACCCAGCAGTAGCGGCAGGTTCCCCACTATGTGCTGGTACCAAGGATGAAGGCCATGTTGGGCCAGATTCTCAGTCGCTGAGTTGTACTTGAAGTTGTTAAGAGGGGTGATAACGGGTTTATGGATCAAGTCGCTCCATGTGATGGGATTGGGTAGGTAAAATGCGGTGTCCAGACCGATTGCGACCACGGAAGTCACCGCTGCAGCTAACGTCAAGCATACGAGAGACGTAGGCCTGTGAATTTGTTAGCCTAGAACTTCCACGCCAAGCGCCAATGTGAGTGACTCACCTTTTCCAGAAGACTGGAAGCAATCGAAGCCCAGGGATAACGAGAAACGCTGGAAATGTGATTCGGTTGAATACACCAAATACACCTACTACTCCAAGCATAGTGGCAGATAAAACACATGACCGTTGCTGTGTGTTGATTTTTGTCAGCTGATATCCTTGTTAGTGGTCATGGTGTGCAAGTTACGAACCCGTGGGTCAGCGACTCGCTGAATCAGAACAAGACTCCACGCAACAACAAGCGTTTCAACTGAGTTGGAGAAGGTGTGCGTCTGATACGTCCAGGTCACGTAGGACGAGGCGACCAGGAGGACGGCAACACGGCGATGCCTCGGTGACGGGATCAACTCATGTAACGCCCAGTCTTCAAGAACGAAGCTGATCACAAACATGAGGACGCGCAAAGTCCAGAAAACCGCAATAGGTGTGATCTCCCCATCTTGTCCGTTACCGATCCATAACCATCGCAGGAGGAGCATAGGAAGACCGTAGACAGGCCATAGTGGGAAGACGCTTCGGATAGGGTTCTCGCTTGTGAATTCCCAAGTGTGACGAACTGGGTAGCTAAAGATTTGGCCTGTGATTGTAACTCGACAGTTAGCAACTGTGCTGTAGTGGGATGAAGGGAAAATGCAGCTATTGCGAGCGCATCCAGCTAACAATGGCCGTTAGACCGCAGGAGCGCCCTCTATTGTGCGCACAGCAGTAGAGGAGCTGCGGGAAGCTTGCAAAAGTGAAAACATACCGGCGATAACCTCGGGGCCTTGAAAGTTCTCGTCTGGGTGAAGATAGCTGGGTGATAGGGCAAACCACAGCCTAATAAGGACGAGGGTAAGATATGTGCGCCGCCACATAGTTGATCTTAACAGTAGGGACTCGGAAGTGCAAGCATGAGCTTAGATGGAAGGCGCAAAGGCATCGAGCATCTGTAGTAGCAAACGGCGAGGGTAGAAGTGTCGAGTCGTGGTGCGTCGAGGTTCTATGAAGAGCTGGCGCAGCAGTGTCGCGGTTGCGACGATGGACGAATAGACCAAGAAATCGAGTGGCTGTAAATTGCTAGAGAATCGGACTAAAAGACAATCTATTCGTATCGTAATGCGTCGTGAATATGTACGTAGGATGCGGAATCGAGGTTGCGACAGCTTCGAAGACGAGGGGAGGCAGAGCAGGAAGATAAACAAATTCACTATGGTCTATTAGGTCAAGATGATGCAAGACAATGCCATGGACCAGGAAGTGATTTATGATAGGGACAGGGAGGGACGAGGAAACAAAACAAGAAATAGGATAATGGGAGGAGGGTGATGTAAATGTAGTAGGTATGGAGGTCAGGTCAAGTTTAAGTCAAGTCAGTCAAGGAAGCGAGTGACGCCCACTCTCCACCTCACCTCGCCCGCTGTTGGGATACCACACGCCCTAACACCCACTGGGACCGAAACCGACCTCACCTCAGGGCCACCTCATGGAACCAGGATCCATACCATCTCATCATGGATCAGCATAGAAGCTCGACTAGGAGACGCACAGAGGGCCCAGGGGAAACATTTGAAGCCAAGGGCGAGCGCCAGCTTACAACGTGGCCAGTGGGAGTTGACGCCGCGTCCCGGGATGGGCGGGACTAGCTGGATACCACGCTCCACGATGCCTACCTCTAGGGCCTAGGGGAAGGGATGATGAGGTGGCCGCTCACGGGCACTGGAAGAAGAAGAAGAGTCCCACAGCGTCCGCTAGAAGCTTTTTTAGGGGCGGGCTGGCAGGCTCCCTGACGGGACAGGGGGAGGCGATTTCTGGGGGGGGCGAGAGCAGGCCTCCTGAAGATGATTTACAGCAGAGGAATTTTTGAGACTAGGGGTGTGTCTTGCAGCTAATGTAAGCTATAAACCGTTGAGCAGACATGGCTGAGACTTGTCGAGAGACATTCTTATCATCTTCCGAAACAAA
>JAASAY010000243.1:0-41246 GCA_014822085.1 Fusarium stilboides
TTATATAAGTAAAAGTTATTATGCTTAAATAGTGGAAAAATTATATTCTTTATAATAGTTTAAGCAGGCCTCTGCGAGGGATATTATACCTTATAATAGTAGCACCGAATCCTCCTCATCTGTAATGGCTCCTCTCTTTGCCAACCAATCCTGTGACCCATTCCAACCCAAAGCCAAGCCTTGCACTCTTGGCAATTACGTCAGATACACTGTCGATGCCAGGTCTTCCAAAGACGTTGCTGCTGCCTTGAAGTTTGCTCAGCGGAAGAATATCCGTCTCATTATTCGTAACACAGGGCATGACTATCTCGGGCGTTCAACCGGCGCTGGAGCTCTGGCTGTATGGACCCACCACCTCAAGGGAACAAAGGTTATCAACTGGAAGGACACGCACTATCAAGGCAAAGCTCTCAAGGTTGGGGCCGGAGTTCAGGGATACGAGGCGCTTGCTGCTGCTCATGCCGCTGGCCTAGTCGTCGTCACTGGAGAATGTCCTTCCGTTGGTCTTGCCGGAGGCTATACCCAAGGAGGCGGCCACTCAGCATTGAGTACCAACTTCGGTCTTGCAGCAGATAACACCCTCGAGTTCGAAGTTGTGACTGCTCAAGGCAAGCTGATCAAAGCGAATAGAAGACAAAACAGCGACATGTACTGGGCATTAAGTGGCAGTGGCCCTGGGAATTATGGGATCGTCGTCTCTGCTACTGTTAAAGCTCATCCAGAAGCTAAAGTCAGTGGCGCCAAGTTCCTTATCACACCCCCTAAGGATAAACCAGAGCTCGTTTACGATGCCATTGACGCTTTTCATACTGCGTTACCTAAAATTGTCGACTCTGGAGTCATGGTCATTTACTTTTTCTCCGACTCTTTTCTTCAAGTCCCCGCCTTGACCGCCTATAACAAGACGGAGGCAGATGTCAAGAAGATTCTTAAGCCACTCGGCGACTCTTTAGCTGCTCTCGATATCGCCTTTAAACCAAACTTCACCGAGTACTCTAATTATTACGAACACTACGATCATTACTGGGGTCCTCTCCCTGCAGGAAATATCCAGGTCGGCACACAACTTTTTGGGGGACGCTTACTGCCACGCGACAAGCTCCAGGACTTTTCACCCACTGCGCGTAAGCTTGCAGAGATGGGAGTCATCTACATCGGCGTCGGCCTCAACGTATCCAACTTTGGACTAAACAACGCCAACTCGGTCCTTCCCCAGTGGCGAGACTCTATCGTCCAAGTCTCTCTGACACTTCCTTGGGACAAGGAAGCTTCTTGGGAGAAAATGCTTGCGACTCAGAAGAACATTACGGAAGAGGTGCAGCCTGTGATTGAGGCTGCAACACCCGGCGCTGGAGCATATATAAACGAGGCCGACTTTCAGCAGAAGAATTGGCAGGAGACTTTCTATGGTGTCAATTATAAAAAGTTGCTGAAGATCAAGAAGAAATATGATCTTCAGGGCTTGTTCTATGCGACCGTGGCAGTTGGTAGCGAAGCATGGACGGTTGGCAATGATGGACGCATGTGTAAGACGAAACGCTGAGACCATGGGATCTGGATAGCTAGTCTGTGATAGGGTATCATCCTTGCTTTGGACAATGTTACCTTTCATCCTTGTCGTGGCGATCTCCCGCCACCCCTGCGCCTCTCCCTCGCACTGGGTTCATCTGGATCCTCCGGAAGCAGAAAATGAATCCCCGTAGGCCCCCTAGAGGGCTTACATAGTCTTGTACACGTCGATCTGGATAATCATATCATTATTTGGCTGAAATCTGGGTTGTGGCAAACATGTTGAAAAACAATGATGATGAGACAGGTCGGAACGAGTGTTAAACGCAATAACCAGCGTCAAACCGATACACTATACATACTTGACGTTGATAACTGTGTTGAACAGCTCACTTATTCAATGCCATAAGGACATGTTCTTGAGTATCTTTTAATTAAGTGTATGGGTATATAAACTTTTTAAGAAAACATTATAGCTGCGTCGTGGTACAGATCGGTAGTAACTATGTGACTGTGACCTCAGTGGTCTTTCTAATAACAAGCCCCTCAACATCCATATCTTCCATTTCAACTTCTGAAACACCCGACCGTGTGGATCCATTAACTTGAACAATTTGTTCTTGTGAAGCACTCCCGTCCAAGGGAATCTCACCGGCGTACATCTTGGACACGTAGTTGGACCTCGTTGTATAACATCTTGTTTGTGTATTTGTGCCGTAACGATTGGTTTGATCCGCTCGATCGCTGTGGGTGTACATCGATCGGTCCTCGTTGAATCGAAGCTTGGATGCAAGCGTATCAATACTGAAAGAGGTTAGCCTAGAAAACGCGGAATGCAACAAGCACTTACTATAACACCATGGGATACAAACAGAAGAGAGCGTAGAGAAAGCGATCAAGTTGACTGGCCAGGTTGGCCGCCTTTTGTCCTGGAGTCTGAAACGGGTGTATAATAGTTCTCGTGACACCAATAAGAGCCATGAAAGCGACACGCATCTCCGTACTTCGTGTTAAATAACGCATCAAGCCGACTTTTAGCGCAGCATTCATAGAGCTGCTTTTGGCTGACGCGAAGATGACAACGAGGAAGTAGGCACTGAGACACTCTGAGCTTGCGATAAAGGTGAAGTAGCCAATGTGGAAATAGTTGATGATAACTTCGTATTCAGCGATGCCTTCAATGAGAAACTTTACGCGGTAGATGGCGATGAAGACGCGGCTGATGGCGGTGAGGCAGATGAGAATCCAGAAAATTGTTGAAAAGACGCGCCATTGGCCTGGTCGAAGGACGCGTTGTAGGATGATATAACTGTAGAGTAAAAGACTCGCTTCTTGTAGCTGTTCAGCCCAGTCAGCAATGGTGACACTCGTATATGTGGACGGGTTAATGTACCAGCCAGAAAAAGTCGGCAAACACAGCTGCTACCACTTCACTGATAACAGGGTGCGATTCATAGTAAACGTAGAAGCACAGCCCATTTGCAATAGCTCCAGCCGCCGAGGAAAAGATTGGCACGGCGGCAAGGATGGTAAAGGTAGTAATTTCGCAGACGAGAACACCAAAGAGGACATTGACGAGACAGATAGTGCTGAAGATGGACCAGCAAACCTCAAAGTAATCCATGGTTATCGACAGCCGACCGCCAAGTCCTTAGATTAAAGATACCGCAGTCGAAAAAGAATGAAGAAACGTGGTCAACGGGAAGATAAATGAGAGACAAAAGCGGGAGATCAGCGACTTTTCGATGACCTTATGTGACTGAGCTGCCGGACTGGTACCTAGCGTAACAGATGCGGCTGGACATGGCGTTGTCTTGGATTCTCCGTGTTCCCCGCGTGGAAGAGCTAAGTCCGCGTCTAGTTAGTCTAAGGAGTGTCTGGGCTGTGTTGACACGCGCCGGGTCGTGGACTAACGTCACTACGTTTGGGCTAGGCTTTTGTCGGGTATGATTTTTTCCTTTGTTCCCGATGCGTGATCAGCTGGGATGGTATGTGTATCTAAAAGTCTCGAACGTAGTTCTTCCATGTTAGTGTGTTGATCGTCCAGAGCCTTCATTCTTGGCATCCTCGATAGTAACACATTGTCTCAAGTAGTGATGTGTCTGCCTAAGATGCCCGGGTAGTCTTCAGCTTCACGAGGCGGAAGTAAAATGACACTCGGGGACAAGGGTAACAATGGCTGAGGTCCCTGCCGCCATCTATTGGCCAATGTTCCTGTCCCTAAAACATCTCACTTATGATGGCTGCCGCATCAATTTAGCGTACCAACAGAGTTTGCGCTAAAGCTTAAGATCCCCAGGCCCTGACAAGGATTCATTCTAGACTAGATCTCCAACTCGAGGCTAGAGCCAGAACCGCGCACGAGCTACCTCTGGGTAGTGTTATTTCCGATCATCCAACAAAATGCTAGTTCTTTCAATCGTGGCGTAACTGACTCGGTCGATCACGTCGTATGACAGCATCTTAAGGGTAGGATGGCGGCTGTTTGCGGAAATGGACAACCGTTGGTGCGAAAGATGGACGTTTGGGTCCGGGCCAGTCCCGAAAACGGGGAACTCGTAGGGAAGATAAAATGGTAGGGCTGGCTAATATTTTGAGAGTGTCGCTATTGACTTTATTCTGGTCTAATAACTAATAGTCTGCCCGTCGTCGACTCTAATAGAGTTTTATCGAACTTTCCATGCGTTTTCTTATGAAATGACATTCTCCATATCTACCTTAATTTCACCAGCTGGCATGCACATATGCGCACTCTTTCGGTGTATTAAAACATGAACTCATGAGGGCAACTTCTTGCCAGTGACTTTGAGGCGCTCGACCGTTGAAGCTGCATTGACCACAGAAGGGGCAAATAGCTGCACGAACTGAATCGACGATTGAACGTTCCAGCACAGATAAGCGAATATGTCATGTCATCTCATCTCATGAGAGGCCGTTGGCCACAGTGAACGCACGTACATCAAGATAGGGGTTCAAGGGGCCCGTCCACAAACAATAGCTACTTTTAACCCCATGGTTCCCCGCGGAAATAATTACCAGTCCCCTCATTCTCGCCCCCCACTCCGCAAAAGGAGCTTTGGCTTCATTTTAGCATGTCATGACTCGTGGAAACTCACTACTTTACGTCAAAGATGTTCGCCGAACAGGAAGGTGACCAACATCGCCGTAGGAAAAGCAGATAACCACCTGGGATTCTTCCAGGAAACGGGATATCGACTTTCTCCCCGAAGAATCTAGTTCAAAGGAGAACACTAAGAGAACTGGCTTGTTCCAAGCAGTCAACAGGCGTGGCGTTGACCTATCCGAATACCCGCGGTGCATAGCTTCCGAATTTGACTACAAGAATCTACCCCTGTCGTTCAGGGTCAGTATGAGTGTTAAATTAGAGTCTGTCCCGGCCCAAGGGTCTCGATGCCTTTGGAACCGTATGCGAACTTCAATCTGAAGGGTAGGTCTTCCGCTTCATTGACGAACTATTTTTATCTTTACGTAATATTCGCATTCCCGAATATTATCTACGAGTTTATTTCGAAGTCTTGGTTAATGGTGTCTATGGTTCGTAGCTGTGTGGGCATTGGTTCATAATGCCTGCAAGATGAAAAGGAAAAAAAGCCTCCGTGTTCTTTGTTGTTGACATTGACCTCTTTCCCCTCTGGTTGCAGAGCATACTTGTAGATGTTATTTTCTGCTCCTGAAATACTAATGACTATATTTGCCGAATGTTCCACCTTCTGACAAGATAAGCACTTCCTCATCGAGCTCACTCTTGTTAATGATCAACCTTGATGGTTTCACTCCCCTGAATGGTCTCACTATGGGTAAAGATTCCCACTGGTCTATGGCCAAATATCACGGTGTCCTTATATGGTGGTACTGACATATCATGGTATCGATGCATGAGTTGGTTTATAGGAATAGTGAATCTTACTGACGCCCCGCCCATGCTGGTGATATTCTGGCGATGCATGATTATCTGATCGCATTCGTTGGAAAGGTCAATCAATTGACTATTAAAAAATGCGTAGGTTTATAGCTCAGAGTAATAGACCAAAGAAAAAAGTGCAGTGTATTTCCTCCGAGATTTGATGTCTTGATCTCGCGTACGCCGCTTCCGTTTTGCATTGTCTGAATAGTAATTTTCATAGCATTTTTGTAACATTCCTACCTCCGAAGTTGGTGCCCATGAGTTTGCGAGCACGGGTCTTTGCGGAAGAGCCCATGCGGTACCCTGTATAGAGTGGATTTGCGAGTGGGCAAAACATCCAAGAAAGCAGCTTGGCGCAGTGGAAGCGCGGTATGTTTACCTACGAATCTTCAAAACAAATCTCGTACTAACATACTCTAGCCGGGCTCATAACCCGGAGGCCATCAGATCGAAACTGATAGCTGCTAGACAGCATTCTTTTTTTCGTTTTCCTGTTTATTGTTTTGTCGATGTTGACATTCATCGCTTTTTTGTTCTTAATAAGCCATGTTGTGTTTGGAGAAACCCTACGCCGTTGTGTGCCGAGGGGGAGCTGAGCCGAATGTGGCTTAGCCCCGCTAAAGGTCACGTGCAACAGATCGAGAGCTGCTGGAGATCACTTCGTTGGCGTTGGCTTGTACAGTTGATCTACGACGGAAGTGTTTACAGTGTTGGTTGGTCTCCAACCTTCTTGGTAGGCCCTTGAGAATGGTTGCTTTATTTCCGATGGATCTAGGAGCCAGGAAGCTATACTCTAGTCGCTAAGCATGAATAACTTTAATACCACTCTATTATGAATGAAATGATATTATACGCCGTCAGCGTGTCGGATCACTCTCCCAGCATTAAACAGGGTAGAGAGCAGCAAGACTACTCCGGGATGGTTAATGTATCAGGTTGAGGATCGTTAGCCTACTCAGCAATGTCCGGCAGTGGATAGTGAATTCAATGAGATTTTAGTCCCACGAGGAATGAAACCTGGATTTTCCTATCAGACTTGCAATATTCGTCGTCGAAGAACTCAGGTGAGATGTGAATCATGGTAATAAATACTTCATGTACATGCGCACTGTCATCTTGGTCTCGTATATCTTGGCCAGGCTTGAACCATCGAACTGCATCTTTGCGTCAAGCTGTGATGTCTCAGTTTCCCAATAGTCATCTATTTTTGAGGCCGTCAAGGCTCTAAAAGGGATGATCCCTCTCTTTCTTCCTGGTACACCCTTGACACTTTGGGGTGACGAAGGAGAGCCCCTGAAGGTTAAACCTTTACTTTCAAAGCATTCCAAGCTAAGGGAAGTCCGTATGTTGTGATGAATTATTACACATTCAGCGACACAGTCAATGCTTGCCCGCACAGCAGAGGTACTAAATACATAGAACAATCTCGAATACGTCTTTATCCCCATCTTGATCGTTTGTCCGATCATGAAATGTCTGAACCCAAAGATAATTCCCATAGTCAATACCCACCCGGTCTGAGTGATACATGCGGAAAGTGTGGACCAAGGGGTTTTTCTCAATGACATGTCAAGACTTACACGCTGGTTACTTTGTCAATGTTCCAATGATCTCAGACATAATGGCGAATCTTCCCTGCCCCGCGGGATGACCCAAATCAATTTTTTCCCATGGCCCAGCTTCTCTCAAGTATCGGGGTGTAGGTCGACATAGCCGACAGGATCCCATGACCTGTGACCAAAAAAGTCCAGTAACCCCTAATAACATTATCAGCAACCATCTTCTCAAAGGGAAGATCGTCAACTTACATTGACAAGCACGTAGGAAAAGTCCTTTCTCCCGGTCGACCTGCACATGCTCAAGAACATACCATCGCCCGCCCTTCTTGAGGCTGTTGTATAGCCGCTTGATATTCTTCTCGGGCTCGGGAATGCTGCAGAGGCACAGAATAGTGACGATGCAATCAACACTTTCTGGTTCGAATTTATCGTGGAGGGACTCAATCCCGACTGGAAGAACCTCATAGATATCATCGAGTCCAATCTCCTTTACGCACGCCCGCAAGGCCGCCGCGGACTTGGGGTTCGGTTCGATGCCGTACACGCGTGTGACTCCATTGCCCCCCTTTCTTTGCCTCACTTCACCGTCGTCTTCATGCTTCGCACCGGTATTGGCCTTGGAAAATAGATCGGCCCACAAGCCAGTTCCGGCACCGACCTCAAGACAAACTCCTCCGATAGGTGCATTGGTAGCATCGTCGCTTGGTTTGCCGTCGTGCACGCGACCTTCCAGCAAAGAGATCACAAGAGGCTCGGCGTTGGCCTTAATCAGTGGACCGATAAATGACCAGAAATTACTAAACCATATATCTTTGACTGCAGAAGTAGAAAGTATAATGCGCAAGTCGCCGGTGCGAAGAACCTCGAGGATTGTGCCGGGGAGGAATCGGAGTGGTATGGTCATGAATAAGTAGGGGCCGACAAGACTGCCGAAAAGCTCTTTGAGGGTTGCAAAGACGGCCATGTTGTGTTAGGTGACACTTCAAAAGCGCGTTGAAAGACTCATGGAAGTACGGATGAGATCCTGAGATAGACCTTGAGAAGCAGTATCACACAAAGATGTGAACAGTGGTGTGTAAAAGAAAGAAGATGGGACACAAACAAGCTGCGTTTTCTGTTGTCGCGCACAGTGCTACATGATTGGTCAGAGTATGGCAGTCCCTGAGATGAAAGGTGGGGAACGTTCAACAGGTTACAAGGTCAGGCACGGCAACTTCCGCTTGAATAATTCGCTAATATTCGTCGACACAATATTGATCGGATATCCTATGCCGTAAAGAGTACATGCGCCTGTAAACAGGCTGGAAGCACTCTTACTGCCATGTCCCTGATCGACTCCGGACTTTTGCCGACGGCCCCACTCCACCCCGCTCTTCGGTTTCGCTCTTACTTAGCGGCTGAGATCTCGCTACCCTACAGCGAGCGATGACACTCTGAAATTTGCCCGGAGCCTCAAGTAAAGCCTGAGATCCTAGCTTGTAGTGTGAAAACCCCCATCTTTTCTTTATATCTTAAGCATAACAAGAGTATTCCCAAGCAGTGCTCAAGCTATGATTTGACAAGGCGATGAGAAGGGTTGCCGTTTTTGTGCCATCGTCTTTGGTTCATTTTCTTGCATGACCTTCGAGTCTCGTCTATTGGTCCTCAACTTAACAATTTTGAAAACTGACAGTAGGGGACGCTGATCTGTTTCGATTGTCTACTGGACGTTTAGTGCTGATGGCCAGTCTTACAAGTCTGAGGCTGAGCACTACAACGTGCTAGAACCCAAAATTTGTCATGCGGGTTCAACGGGCTTAGGAGATAAGACCAAAAACCGGACAACAGCGAAGCACACCCGTGCTTATAAAAGACAAGAGCCTCGTGTTGATGGCTGGGCATATCTCACTGTCGCAACGTCCATCATTATCTATTCTCATTATACTCCATATACTATTATTAGCGTTTCATCTCCGTATTACATCTTCCTCGTCGCGCAGAATGTCTAGAGTCTGGTTAATCACTGGCTCTTCACGTGGTCTTGGACTAGCACTTGCACGTCAGGTACTCGACCTCGGCGACACCGTTGTAGCAACTGCACGCAAATCCTCAGGCATCCAACATCTTGTTGATCAATATGGCGCCCAAAAAGTCAAGGTTCTAGACTTGGACGTCAGCAATGCAGAACAGGTTGAAGACGTCGTTGCATCAACTATGGCAACCTTTGGGCGAATTGACGTCGTTGTCAACAACGCTGGATATGCGGATGAGTGTTCCGTCGAGGATACTTCTCTGGATTCTTTTCGAGCCCAAATCGATACCAACTTTTTGGGTGTCGTGTATGTCACCAAGGCTGTCCTGCCAATCATGAGAAAACAGGGGCACGGTCGAATCCTTCAAATTTCTTCCCTCGGAGGAAGAGTCGGCTCTCCAGGTCTTGGAGCTTATCAGAGCGCAAAATGGGCCGTCAATGGCTTCACCACAGTGCTATCCCGTGAAGTTGCACCCTTGGGCATAAAGGTGACCTCTTGCGAACCCGGCGGTATCAAGACAGATTGGGCGGGCTCGTCTATGGGCAAACCGCCGGTTAACGAGTACTATAAGCAGTCGGTTGGGGCTACTCGGATCGCCAGACAAAAGGCTATAGCTGAGGCAGGATCAGAGGCTGAAGATATAGCTCGCACGATTGTACATATCTCTCAGGTTGATGATCCTCCTGTGCGACTGCTCCTGGGTGCTGACACGCCGAAGTATGCTCAGAAAGCGGCGGAGGACTTGGCTACCACGGATGAGAAATGGCGGGATGTCACAAACCTGTCATTCTAGGAGACATGTTGTATTGTCTGAAGTTGGTGGGGCTTTGGGTCGAATTACAGTCTCCGAAGGTATTACTTGTCAATCACGGCGGGGGTTTACTCACTACCTTATCATTTTATGCATCGCTGTAATTATACTGTATTTACATACCTTCCTTTATAAGTCAAGTCGCTATTGAGGGGTTGCGTGTATCCCTTCCTCATGTGGCTAGCTCCCTCCAGATATCTCCTTAGTCAGCAAAAAATGAGTTTTATCATAAAAAAAATTGGACATTCCGATAACACACTCGTCGCACGCTGGCCCAAGCTTAGCCAGGAATCAATTCACAATGGCGCCTTCTTCATCTTACCCAACGCAAACTCTGGAGCTCGAGACATTCGACTTCACTCACCACAAGAACGTAGGGCCTTCAGAACCGGAGCCTGTGCTATCTACGGCGGGCCGTCAGCTTGGATCCAACGATGACTTCAATCAGGCCAATCAAGTAGATGACTCAACACCAGCGCCTCCAACAGCTAGTCACGCCGTGGATAAATGGAACTACCCCAAAGGCAACGCCCTTCGAGTCGCCGCCGTCTTTTGGAGTCTCTTAGTCTCAGGCGCCAACGATGCAGCATACGGTGCTCTCATCCCATACCTCGAGACATACTACGACCTTTCCTACCTAGTAGTCTCTCTGATCTTTCTCTCCCCTTTAGTCGGCTTCATCGTCTCAGCTGCTACCAACAATTGGCTGCACTTGAACTTCGGTCAACGATGGATCGCTTGTCTTTGTGGCGCTTGCCATGCAGTTACATACGTGATATTATCGCAGCACCCGCCGTATGTTGTGCTGGTGTTGGCGTATGTCATTGCAGGTTTGGGTAATGGCATTGGCCTAGCGGCGTGGAACTCTTTTATGGGTAATCTTGCTAGATCTAACGAGTTGTTGGGATTTATGCATGCGTCGTATGGAGTTGGTGCAACGGTTAGTCCGTTGATTGCGACTAGCATGATCACTCAGGGAAATCTGAGCTGGTATCATTTCTACTATGTACTTGTGAGTCTCAATTTTCCAAAATCTTCTTAGCGGGTAAGTGAATGACTGACTTGCTCTATTTCTAGCTGGCCATGGCGCTCATCGAGACGGCCACTCTCACATACGCGTTCTGGCCCAAGACAGCCCAGAAATACCGTGAGGCAGTTCTTGTCGAGGGCACACGCAACCAAGGCACACGGTCCGCCCTCTTCGTGATGCCACATGCCCGTGTCGTCTGGCTATGCGCCTTGTTTCTCCTCGGCTACGTCGGTGCAGAGGTTGCTCTTGGCGGCTGGGTCGTGCAATTCATGCTTCGCATTCGTAATGCAGACCCCTTCGATGCCGGCATGACGGCTGTCGGCTTCTGGCTAGGTATCACTGTGGGCCGTATGGTCCTGGGTATGGTGATTCCCAAACTGGGTGTTAAGCTCTCCCTTACGATCTTTATTCCCATCACTATGGGCCTGCAGCTTATCTTCTGGCTAGTGCCACAGTTCCACGTGTCAGCCGTGGCCATCGCCCTGCAAGGTTTCTTCTTGGGGCCTATGTTTCCTTGCGTCATTGTGGCTGTGACAATGCTTCTGCCGCGCCATCTCCATGTCACTGCGATTGGGTTCATTGCGGCATTTGGAGGTAGTGGTGCTGCGGTGTTACCGTTTGCTGTTGGCGCTATTGCGCAAGCTAAGGGAGTGCAGGTACTTCAACCAATTATTCTTGCTATTTTGGTGGTGCTTTTGATCATTTGGCTTTGTCTTCCTAAGATTGAAAAGAAGAAGGATTGATAACGTTCATGTATGAGGGAAAAGTTATGTTAGTTCAACACCCTCTGGACTAGAGGGCTTTAGTCTTTTATTAACTTTCTAGTTGTATGGAGTGTTGGGCAATCCGGGCTTCTAGACGACATAGTTACTAAACCCGTCAATGAACCTTGGACGCATAAAGAGTTTATGAAATATTATACGTCATGATCAAACCTGATCGAGTAGAGTACTTGGCGTCGGACGTGTCGTCAGGGAGCAAGTGACCATCCCCATTTGCTATAAGCGCCTCGGCCAGTGTGCATTTCCCAACAGTTTCGAAACCAAGTTTCCGGTACAAATGGACCGTAGCGGTGTTTTGGGGCTTGACCATCAATCTCACGACAGCTTTGGGCTTCTGTCGATTTGTCTGTAGGTATTTAATAGCCTCTCGACATAGACCCTGGCCTAACCCTCGACCTGAGTGTTCAGGGAGGATGAAAAGGCTGAGCATCTGCCACCTTTCTTCTTCGTCATCCTCTCCGGGAACGGGTTGTCCGGAAACCTCAGGAAGAGTAAAGTCCTGCTTGCTCGCCGGGCCACGTAAAGTCACCTGACCAACCCACTGTACTGACGAAGATGCGTGATGGTCGACAGGTGTTGCGATGCAGACGAAGTTCTCCCTATCCTGTTGAAGAATGCGATCCTTCCAGACTGCATCCGTGAATTGAGATTCGATCTCGTACGTGGAAGAGAAAGACTCGGGAGATGCTTGTAGGGCTCTAAGGCGCAGGTCACGGTATTGACTGGCGGAATAATCGACTGATTGTGTCTTTGAAATGTGGGAGAAAGAGTATTGATATCCGGCTGACATATTGAGCGATTTTGACCAGTTTGGCGTGACATGTGGATAAGTACGCTGGACTGAGAGAAACAGCAAATAATACAAACAATGGAAAAAAAACCTGAACAGTAGTCTTTCTATTTATATATATTTAGAAGCGGTAAACTTATGTCACGTCTGTTCCGTTTATTAATCCTATGCCACGATACAACGACTGACTTAGCCCAATGCAGTTAGATTACAAGAAAGGGTGCACGCTTGAGAGAAAACTTGATAAGCACCGGAAGGACCATGTTGGAGACGTGTCCACTTCCCAGTAAACTGCTATGAGGCTGAGAGAGACGTTTGCTCCAAGTCTATCGTCTCTAAGATTGGACATAATCTCACCTGCAACGACTTCAATATTCTCCGTACATGCGGCTCTGACTGTTGATCTTCAAGGATTGCTGGATGGAAATGGACTAGCGTGGATCCTCCGCGGTGTCATGGATGGGGTCAGATGCGTGGTGGCTCGGTTAGAAACCCCATTGCCGAGCGAACAATAGAGGCATTATTACCACTTTGTCGGTTTCTGTATTTTAGGGACGGACAGTCGCTGAATGCCCTGCGTCGTGAATGCATTATAGAGAGAAACTTATTGGACAGGCAAGCGAGAAGATCGTCGGCGGTCAAGTGCTTCAATACCACTGAACGCACGCACGGGCATCAGACACGGACTTCTGCCCTTAGTCCGTTTTATACTCCGTACCATCTGTTAGATATCCACCGTGAGCGAACTTATCAAGACTTTCCTGGACCCTTGCAGTTGATGTATCTTACTGGACGCCGAGGTTTAAGTTGCTAGCTTGAGAAGTCCTGATAATCTTGCCTTCCATTTATAAACTGTATCGAGGCATTCTAGTAGAGAATAGGACCTACTACACGCTTTCAACGATTCTTCACTCTCTAATGTCATCATATGTACCCAACGATCTTGTGTACAAATGGACATAATATCATGTTATGATGTTATAGTATTATCCGTAGCTGATCCACTGGGAACTATCGTAAGGTGCTGTAATCCTCGCAGAGGTCCGCTTGAACTACTGGGAACTAAAAGACGGTCGGAGCAATGCTGACCCTATGCAGGAGTCAGATCCTAGCGTATCCGCGCGTAGCAACGTCATAACAGCGGGGTAAAGCGGTCACTGGAGTTCTCTATTCATGGACCTGTCGGAAGTTTATATAAGATAGTTCCTACGCTGGAATCAATCTCTTTCTTGTATTTCTGCCCAGTTACCTAAACGATATCGACGAATAGCGCTGCTCCTTACATTTCTTGGCATCTCAAAATGGGCGGAAACGATGTCTACTGTGCCCTTTGTGGCGCTCTCGCAGGAACTGTTGTCACCGATGACGATATAGCTGATGATGAAGAATGGACTTACGATCAAAATCGGATCGCTGGACTCGACACAGACTGGATGGCCGACGTCAGAATCCTCGCTGATAACCCCAAATCTTCCTCAATGCAGAAGTGAGTATCACAATCCTCCTTCGATAACTGATTCTCAATAGTTCTAGGGTGTTTCTGTCGGGCCGTGCGACCTACGACGATAGTAATTATTACGACCTGGAAGATGAAGATCCAATGTCAACTGAATTTGACACCAGTTCAATACGAGTGTAAGTGTTTGCAGCGTTTTACATCGAGGAATTCGATCTAAGTCTTTGAAGATATGACTGGGAAGAAGCGTACTCTGTTGCAATCCCGTTTCATGCAGATTGTTTCAAGCTTCTCGAAAAGATCGCAGCTCCACAGCCTATCGACTACCAGATCCTATACGAGATATTGAAATCACACTGCGGAACAGAGATTGAGTACTGTCTTGACTACGACTATGGAGAAGTGACCGAACTTCAAGACCAATATTGGCTGATGCGTCGAAACACGGAATATGTAATTGCGTCACCGGTCGACATTCTACATGTCGATCAGCTAACCGAGTCAATACTGCGAGACTCGCGACGTGAATCCAAGAGCGTACCCCTATCCGACCAGGACCGACCGAGTGCATCGAATAATTTATTCGATTCTCTTCCAAACGAACTGTTGCAAAAGCTGTTATCAAGTCTGGACGTCACTAGCTTATGCAGATTACGCGGTGTATCAAAAGGCATTATGGCGGTGATGTCCGCCAACTCTTTTTGGAGAGGTCGGGTCCGGGATGATATGTCTTGGATGACAGAGTTTCTTCAACGCCAAGACGATATAGACAACGAAAATATCGATTGGCAGAAAGTCTACAGGACTTTGCGGTGCATTAGCAAGGGCAAAGGCTCCACGGACGACCTGTCATCCCTAGGGCTTCAAAATCGCAGCCGCATTTGGGGAATTTGCTCTGGAGTTATGGACGAGTATTCCTTTCGTAAACAGAAACACGATTGCGAACGCGAAGATGAAGCGAGCATTCTCAATGACGCTAAGTCTAGTGCCATGCCGACATTGACGTTCCCAAAGCAGCAGAACACTACCATCACGAGTATCGCGCTCGTAAATGAGTTTTCTGAATTGAGTTATTCACACCCTACTCTATTGACCTCGTGGACGGATACAAATGGGCTGGTTGGAATGGCTGTAAGAACTTCTGCCACCGATGAATCACAGCAATTCGGAACAAAGAACATGGATGGCTATATCGAGGAGTTTGAAATACCTCAAGACGACTGGCTTTCTGGATTTGTCATTACAAGCCAAAGCGTACCCAAACAAGAAGATACTCCAGGTCTACAGCGCAAGGTCGTTGGCTTAAAGCTTCTATTCAACCGACGGGACTCGATCCAGTTTGGACCAAGTCATGGAGATCTTCGCTTACTTCGAGTAGAACCAGAACAGTTTATCGTCGGCTTTACCGTAGCCTGGGCAATTGGGCAGCCCCTTGAGAAGTTGGCTCTCCTTCAGCAACCGATAGCCAGGGCACCTTTTGGCGGCAGGGAACGTCTTATCCCAACCAGCATACTTCCATTGGACTCGATTACTATGGAATACTTGTGGAAGGACCAACTTCCGCCCGATGGATTTCATGTCGCCGTTTTTAGTTCTGGATATTGGAATTATAACTTCCAGGCCGATGCATCGCCCATGGAACCTCTCATATTCGGCACGTCGGACGAAGAACTTGGGAAGATAACTGCGATAGGGATGGATGTTCAGTTTCGAGGCCTTGAGGTTATTTACGCAGATGGGCACCGTCGCAGTATCGGTACTGGACTAAACGCCATGCAGTACATGTCCATCGACGGAACCAGCGGTGAAAGGATTACCCGCTTCTACACCACCCAACATCACATCGTCCCCGGAATACGTTTCGTGACCAACAGAGGGCGGCAACTGGTCATTGGACAACCTGGTCCGAGAGAAAAAAGGTATCCCCTGCAGGATGAAACTGGCCATGATCAGATCGCTATGGGTATATACGGTCACTGGACCGGTTGGGGCACTCCAAAGGCAAACTTGGCTGCAATAGGAGGCTTCTCCTCCTCCTCGACCGTGTCTCTAGGACCAGACCCGCATACCGACACTCATGGGCTGCACTGGAATCCCAGCCCTCCTGAACCACAGTTCCGAGAGACCGGTCCGATATACGGCTGGAGGGAGGCAGAAAATCCGAGAAGAATGAGAGTTGAGCGTACGCCTTGCGAGCAAGCCACTGTCTCCTGGCTCGACTGCGGAAGACCCCTCAAATCTGTCAAGATAACTCTGTGCCATGGCACGTATAATTCGCAGCTTCCAATGGTTGCTATCTCTTTCACATATGCCGACGACCGTACAGTCTCGTCGGTAGGACCAACTGAGTTCTCCCCACCACAAGACACAGAGGGAACAAATGGGCATTACTGGTGCTGGTGTGCAGTAGGAGGCAATTCTTACGGCAACGAAATTATTGATCAACCGCATTATGTGCACGACGGATGGAATGTCGGGGGTCTATCTTTGGAGAGTTTGAACTTATGGATTGATCCAAAAGGTATCTTGACTGGGCTGCAGTTTGAAGCTCAAGGTGGGACTCAGAGTCCTGTATGGGGCTATTGCGAAGCGGGGCGACCCGTCAAGCTGGCGTTGAGAGCAGAGTCAGGTTGGAGTCCGGGTCTTAAGTTATTCTTTGATTCGAACCAGAGACAAGTGACTCGTGAGGATCACGTAGTTGTGGCGATTCAACTCATAGAGATTCGAACTGGTTAGTTGCTGCAAGCTATAGCTTTTCAGAGCTACATTTAAAATTTACCCCAACTTTCGATGTATCGCCCGGTGTATAAGTACTGCATTCTTAACCTGATTTTGAATTCTGTACCTAATATTGGCTTTGGTGATCATGTTATTAGCGAATCTATGAGGAACAAGAATAGGTTTTCGTAGTTGTTAAGAGAAGGAAAAAAGTCCCTTCGCTGAAGGATAGGATTTGTTATTATGCAGCTCAAAACTGAAATCTTAATAACTATTTGAGCGCACGGCTATTATGCTTGAGAAGTAAACGAAAGCTTTATTGCAAAATGTATCGCTAGGCCCTTATACCATGAGAGCATTGGTGGCAGTAGCAGGGTGAGTGAATTTGAAGGATTTCTAACTTATATAAAGATGGACTGTAGTGGAGCGAACCGAACAGTCCTAAACTAAACAATGAAGCGACTCCTTTCCCGCAATCTTGCACCGAACCAGTACAAGTAGAAGATGCCTGCAATGCCCAAGATACAACACCCGCCAAGCAAAGATGAACCGCCTGTAACACCAAGGTTGTGATACAAAGGACCTGACCACAGCAACGCCGCAAATGCTATCAGCGATCTCGAGAAGCCGTTACCTCCCATTGCGGAAGCACAATACCTGGGATACCCGATAGAAATATAGACGAAAATGCACTGGATAATGATAACCATGCCAGCTGAGGTCAATACGATACCGATAGTGGGCACAATCCAATGAATGTCAACTCTTGAGGTCCAAGCAAACAGGAATAGACCAATTGGAACCAGAAAAGAGGAGAAGATGGCCGGAACGAGCCGCTGTTCAGGTGCAATGAATTGCCCACTTCTTGCAGCGGGTAGGATGGAGAAGTATAGGTAGCCGCAGTATGGGATGCCGATGAGTAAAACTCCGATCACAACCGAGAGGTATGCCAAGCTAGCCGTGTTTGGTGGAAGTTTGTATATACCCACATACACAACCGGGAGGACTTCGAAGAAGGAATAGTATATTCCGTACACGAATCCGGCATAGATACTAGTGAACATGATGGAAGGGTCGAGTAAATGCATCTGGACTGGAATAATAATAGCATCCAGGAGCTTTCTGTGACTGGGCTGACTATCCCTTTTACGGCTTTGCGTAGCTGAGACAAAGTGGAAGTTTGGGAAGCGTTTCTGTAGTCTCCGTGTCCGGTCGTATAAAATTTTGCTTTTTGATGTTTCTGGGGTGATCAGCTACACAAAGTGTTAGTTGGCATTTAATTTTGACAACGGGAAAGACGAAGAGCGACTGCTGCGCCTGACTTACTAGCATCAGAAGCATTGGGGCATTGAGTATCACAACTTCCCATAGAGAGAACCTCCAGCCCATAGTCGGTATGGTGAAGCTTGATAAAATGGGGGCAATCGATGCAGCACCGAATCCAGAACAAGCCCATGTGTAAAGTGCAAGCGGCTGAATATCCTCGTGGCAGACGTCGCCGAGTGATGCTCCTCCAAAAGCCAGAATCGGAGATCCAAAGAAGCCTTGAAGGAAGCGAAGTACCATAAGACCCTCAACGTTGGCTACGATTGCCGCCAGGATAGACAGTACTAAGAATATAATACTGGCGATCATGTATGGGGGATTTCGGCCCACGAAATCGGTGTCTGATAGAGGCGACAAGATTAAAGGTCCAAACCCATACCCCAGAACAAAGAGCGCCAGTCCAAGATTTGAGATGGTGGAAGACACATGAAATTCTTTCTCGACACCGCTTTTGGAGGCGGCGTAGATGGACGATGACATATAAACCACCATGCAGGAGTAGTTGATCAGGAAGAAGACATAGCCTTTCTTCCACCTCGACCAGTTTTGAGGGTTCGACGGATCATCCTCGCTGTCCCAGTTAACAACAATGCAATCGCCGTGCGGCGATCGCGATTCACCCAAGGAGCCGCGGTAACCGGCATTACTCGTAACTAATACGGAATTGGGGAAACGCTCGAGCTGCGGAGGTTGGACGGGATGGATCTTGTCTCCAGTTGATGTAGTCGGTGATTGAGACTCGGGCGGTTTCTCGAAGACTTTTGTCTTGTGGCCTTGACCGGAGTCCGTGTCGCTTGACTTTGCAGTTGACGAGGCACTGTGCAGAAACTTTGGTTGAAAGTCATCCTGCTCCTCTGGATACCTAAGCAAACATCCCTTACCGAGTAAACGTAAGAGATGACCCAATGAAGTATCTTGAAGAGGGTGTTGCGAGTTTGTCGACATTGAGGACGGGCCGTACTTAGACGCTGTAGAGGCTTGACGTCCGAGCTTAATAGTGCCTGCAGTTGGAGAGTAGTGAGCATATAAGTCGGAGTCAGGGTGGGAACGAATTTGATGCTCTACGAGAAATGGGCATCGGCCGTTAAAATACAAGCTGGCAGATAGTGAACCTCCTGGCTCAGTTGTGGGGTCACTAGTTCATGGTTAGTATTTGTAAGTAACTAGGATTTGAAATCAAAGAACAATCCATCCCCCATTTTGTCGAGTCATAGCCGAGAGTAGTGCTCGAAAGTACTAAATAGAAAACTGTGGTTGTGAAGGAAATATCTTCCGCCCCTAGTGGATAGAATACATGAGCAGATCCACACGAGGAAAACACTTTCCGAGCATGCTGTACACGTTACTCCCGCCCCATTATCCACAGAAAGAGATTCTGACCAATCCCCGCCCGTCTGTACTTGAGATGATTTTAAGGTCAGATGGGAGGACGGACTGGTACGAAAGATAGTCGAGGGTTGAGCTCACAGATCTAATCAGACTGTAGCAAAATACGCAAGATGATGGATTTTAGTGCAAGTTAAGAACTCGCTACTATCCAAGATATACACTCATGCACTTTGTAAAGGTTGGGGACGGGACCATATTCTAAATTAAGGCCGAGAGCATATTAAGTAGCACTCATTCACTCATCATAGTCAACGAATTATGGTTTCTGAGTGAGTCCTTAACACACATCTATTCTAATACAACCCCAGAGCACAGATGTTCAAGTAGAGCTCGCAAACTTTCAGTCGAGTTCAATATCAGCGAAGTGCTGGTATGCCAATTATCCATTGAGGCCCTGTGATTGCAAAGGCCAACTATTAATATCTACACCCGCATATCTATCGTTAGTAATTCTTAACGTGCTCTCGACTGATCCGAAACAAGCCATAGTCATCAGGCAGCATACCCCAATCAATTTCAGCTCCCTCAGAGGCACCGGAGAATGCGTAACTAGTCAAATGGCCTTGGAAGAACATCGCAGCGAAGGAATCAGCCTAAAAGAGCGTGAGTGAGCCGTTAGAAAAGAAGCATAAGACAAAGTCTTTGCGGTTGAGCGACATCTTTGAAGAATCTGTAATAATGAAAAACTCACCAGGTAGTTATTTACGTCATAAAAACCATCCACCGTTGTTTTTCTTTCGTTGTGCCACCCTACTGCCGATGCAATTATAGTCTCTTGCGAAGAAGTCTCGATATCACCATTCGAATTCTCCTCCATCGACGCACTTTTGTCGTAGCTCTTCGATGGTACACTCTGCTTTTTTATATGCTCATATAAAGTATATACACTTTGATGCATACGCTTGGCCGGGTACCAAGAGGTTCCTAGCTCATTCAGAACGGATAGACAGAGGTCGATGTGTTTCTGAGTGCTTTGTACGTCAATACTCTCCCATCTTGTGGCCACAGAATTAAGAAAGATGAAAACCGCAGAGAGCATGCAATATAATGCCGTGCTGGCACTTTGACGAAAGTTGCGGAAGGTGGCTCGGTAGCGGATAGCTACTTGGCAAACGCCCAAGGCAGCCTGGTAGCTCCTTTGCCTGGCTGTCTCTATGGTAGGCTCTTGACACTGAGCAACTCCATTAGAGTCTGTAAGAGGCCCGATAAGGAATGGTTTGGTCAGTTGAATGTGTGCCGTATGATAGATCATATGAACTGTGAAGATAGCTGGCGGTAGATCCACGGTGTAGTGCTCGAGAAGCATTTCGCTAGGGAGATCGTATCGCCAGTTAAATAGTCTAAGACAGCAAGATGACCAAAAGCCTCCTCTCTGCTCGCGGCTGAGAGTAGATTCTGGGGCATATCTATATATGGTCAGATAATGAAGAGTGGTTTAGTTGAATAGCTTTTGTGAGTATAATAAGCCCATTGGCTACTTACAAAGACAGGAGAATAGTCTCGATTATCTGAGACAACGTAGCTTGGGCAGAAAGTACCTGAGAGTTTTGTAGATAACGACCGGTGGCAGGATCCATGTCTTTTACTTGTAGTTGCTGGCGAGGAAGCTCAACGGCGCATTGGGAATTCTGCTACTAGTCAGTTACTTATTAGGAGATGTTGCAGCTTGACACCACGCACTAGGTAGATGCAGGTTCTGCCCGTGTACATAGCCGCGAGCTTGTCCATAGTGTACAACGTCCAGTGGATTCGTCGACGGAGGCAGATTTCTTCCAGTGGTGGCAAAGGATGGATTTCAAGCTGCTGGTGAGTGCCAAAGTCTAAATTGATACCCATATCAAAGGCGAGTTTCACAGCGATTCCTCGGTGAAGCCAGCTAGTAACATCATCACCAAATGACTAGGAAGGATTTAGTGATAAATCACAGTATATCTCACGACTGACCTACGCAATACGCGACTGACAAGATCATAACAGACTGAATTGTGGTCAGGCTCGGTGACTTGAGATCCACGTGCAACAGAACATCGGCCTTCTCCAGAAACATTCTCCCGGCTGTATTTGAGTCTTGTGGATCAGTCCTGACTTCGACGCGGTCGGAATGTCGGGAGCCAATACACAGAATACAATTGAGCAACAGAGGACTGCACCATTTCCCGTTATTCTCGAGACTCTGTCTGAACATGCGCTCATCAACCCCTTGGTTGAAGGGCTGCTCCCAAGTGAAGTACAGATGAATCAATTGGTCTTGAAGCTCCTGTGATATTGGATCTCCGTCGAGGATATCGTGGCAACGGCGGTTGAGACTCATTGCAACCGCGCCGCCGTTAGGCCTGTTTACGCTCAAACCTTCGCAATCGAAGCATTCATTTGTAAGATCAAAGTATCTTGCGTCCTCATCTTGATCAAAGTTCTTTGATTCATTCGTGGAAAGCTCATCGTGTAAAGTGACATCATCGTCCTGATCCTGACTTGTGAGGTCGTCTTTCGGCGGTGAAGTAATAGAGAGCGGCTGGAGATCCGAAGGTGATGGTACCACAAGGTATGGACTGGTATTGGGGTCGATCGAGTTTGCTTCAAGGAGTCTCTCGAGGTGATCTATCCGACCACGAAGTAGATCGACATATGACTTCGGGGCGGGTCGGCGCCTGTCTTCCTCTGTCGAATATGTACAATCAATGGCACGTCTAGTACATCTTGAGCATGCGGGGGCTTTTGCGTCGCACTTTGTTAAAATAAGCAGTTTAGTCTAGGTATTTTTGGTAGGGTGGCTGCCAGTACGGACCTTTACCCGTCTCCTTCGGCACTCTACGCATGCTCTCGACACGTTCTTGCGACCTTTCTTCGTGCCTTTGCGTTTTTTAGAGTTACCGAGTTCATGTTCCTGTGGCATGGTTGTGACACGGTGACGGGGTGAAGTCGTGTGCGGATAAGCGATTGAGGTAAGAGTAGTCAAAGTCCACGAAATTAACATGTACAAATCTAAGCGCTTAGTCAAGGTGCGGAATATATTTTCCGTAACAATTCGCTTATTTGAAGTTATGTGGGGTGTCTCATGATCTTATCACTGCACTGACCCATGTACCCAGTACTCATATCTCGTCTGCCCACGAAGGTTTTCGCACCGGCAGTAAATATCTTCCACTATTGTTACCGTAACTGAACTTGATAGTTCATGTAGCCGTCTAACATCAAATTTTAAGATATGAACTTGCCCATCTTGACACAATGTCCCTACCCACAAATCGCATGACCGGCTCTCATCCAGCATATACCCTACACTCTGGTCGTCCCTCGATTCCATCAATATAGCCCAATTCCAGACCTGTAGTTGTCAGCTTCGGCTTCATCGAGATTAAATATGAGTCGCGTATATATGTCGAAGCGCACGAGTGGGAGGTATCGTTTATCACGATGGATAAGCTTTGCCAGAAAGTCTTTTCTTGCGACGGATATGAGTGGAAATATATTTAATTAATCAACAGGTGAATGTTGTAACGACATGCAAAGATGTCAACAAACACACCAATCAAGCTTTTGTTAATATCGATCATAATCTGAAAAACCAAAGTAACGTAACGCGAGAGGATCATATAGTTATGGTGATGCAACTCCTCGGACTTCGGACTAACTAGATGCCATAAGCTATGATAGTGCAGTGGTTTTTCATAAACCTTTTTTGTGTCTCTGGAGTGGTCGAGTTCATGTAAGGAGTACAGGGTGGCGGGATAAATGATTTGAGGCTCGTCATTGAATCGCTGAATGAAGGTACGGAGTATATTCTCCGCTCCGGCCTGCCCAACAGAGAATCATTTATATGCTTACACGCAGGTATGTGTGGTTTCTCAGAAACGAACTGATCGATATAAGTTTTAGTGCCGGGGGTCATGCCTGGGGATGGCGTGAGACCTCTGCATTGTTGCTCCAGATTATCCCTGTGCCAGGGACTATCAGCAATGGCCAGGTGTTGTGGTGAATATCGCAACCCCGCAACGGTAGCATATACCACCTGGATTAGAACACGAATCTAGACGCTTCCTGTTTATCTTCTTGCTTATAACCCTGAGTCGCTGCCGCTTTTTCCTGAATGTGCCTGAGTTCATTCTGAGCCGGGACTGAGGCTGAACTGAGTGCTAGGGAGATTCCCAGTTAACCAAGGGTGATACCAGGTTGGTCGTTTCTCAAGATAGATGATCATATAGGAATGCGCGTCTCAACAAGGTGAGAGGTAGCATATATTGCATGAGAAGATTGCTGATCGTCACTAAAACACAGTAATCAGCAGATCTAGACTGCACCTTAAAAGAATGTTAAAGAGCTATAAAGTCATATGAATGGCCCAAAAGGTTCCTGACTATGGATGATCAAGCGAACAAGCGCATCATGCAGCTTCATTACATGCAGCGGGAAGATGTGATACTGCTAGAAACGTTCATCCCACGACTGCATGAGAACCCTGAATCTTATTGAAGCTCATCTGCTCCCTCTTTGTTTTACGCCCCCATCTGTCCAAACCAAGCCGCAATTTCACCAACGTTACCATCCACAATATCCGGCTGGTCATAGTGCTGAAAATGCGACACGTTATTATCCCAGATTAACTTCTTGTTCTTCGTTGGAATCGACTCAAAATGTCTCTTCGCTGCAGCCGCATTCATGCAATTATCTCCATGAATCACCAAAGCCGGTTTAGTAAGCTTGGCCACCCCAGGTACAGTCGAATAGCCGAAGTGATCCAAATCGCTCATAACCGCGTATCGGTTCTCAAATCCCTTCAAAGTCCACGGGCCGTACCACGACCATGCAACCGGCCCAGGAAGGCCCGCGAGTGAGCTGACATCTGGGTCCGCGGCTTTAGGATCAACAAGAGGTTGATAGGTGACCTCCCCTGTTTTTTCGTAAAGGTCTTTAGCTTCTCTGGCTCGCTCAATACGTGCCTGGTAGAGGGCTTCCCCTTGTTCGGGTGTAGGCATCTTCAAAGATCCTACGTCAACACCGGGCTCGATGTTCACGCAGCCAGTGCAGATCATCCAGACGTCCGTTTCAGGATCGCGGTAATACCCCGTCACGGAAGCGACTGCGACAACACGGTCATCGTATGAGGCAACATCGAGGCACTCAGGACCACCTTGGCAGACACCGACGAGGAATAATTTCTTGGGGTCCACATCGCCTCTACCAGCGAGGTAGTCCAGGCCGGACACAACGTCTTCATTCTTCATCTTCGGATTTTCCAAGCGCCGTGGCTGGCCTGTACTCTCCCCGACCGTGCGTGGGTCGAAGATTAAGGCGGCGTAGCCTTCGTCGGCAAGTCGCGTAGCATACTGCAATGGAGCTTGCTCCTTGACAAACGAATATGGACCGAGGACGACGATACCAGGCGGGTTGGTGACGCCTTTGGGCATGTATAGGATACCGGCGATAGTTTCCCCGTGAGATGGATAGGTTACCTTCTCGGTAGTGTAACGACCGTGGCAGCCCATTGTATGAGATGAAAATGAATTAATCTTAAGTGTTGATAGAGTGGTAAGATGATGAGAATATAGGACAGGTCGTGTATCAGAGACAGTCATGGAAGTAAGGTTTATATATGTAACTTGGAGCTTGAAGGCGTGTTATGTCTTTGGGTGCCACAGTCTTGATCCCATGTACACGAAGGTTACAAAAGCTTCGCTGCAGATACAGTCAAAAAGGGTGTCTTCTCCTGTATCTGACCTGACTGTTTCGCAGTATAGCCTTCCGACTTACCCATCTCAATTGGCTAGTGATCTTGTAAATTAAAAAAAGTACAACCTGGCCACTGTCGACTGATACTATTACTCTGATTGGTCTTTGAAGGGTGTGGCACTTCATGTTTCCGTTTTTTTCGGAGATAAACCCCACTACTTTCGGACTCTTGGTCCCACTATCATCGGGGCCATGAATTCACCATTTCCATGTTCGGCAGACGATGGCAGAATTTCCGATGGTTAATCCTGTCTTAGCTGCGGGTGTGGGTCAATATAAACTATACAGTTTCGGACTTATTGCGTCACTACAACACACCTCCGAAATACTGGCCTCAGGCAAATTGGTGTCGATACTTGGGTAGGGACCGTAGGGCAGCAAAGATTACTGGAGTGAAGTTGCTGGTAGATCGTTATAATTGGCGGTTGGAAACGAAGGGCAAGTCTGACTGACTGAACCCGGTCTCGATTCGTGCAAATGCCCCAGCTATTAATTACCATAGAAAGCCTTTGAAGTAGTAGTGCTGCATTGAACAACAACGGAAGTCTCTATGCCGTGGCTGTATGGCAACTGATACACCGGTACTCCAAATATACCCTCGTTTGGTAGAGCTGGAAAGAACCTTCTGTAACGCGAGCAGAACTGCGTCATGGAACCAGCTGTCAATAGTGCGTAAGGAGATGAAGGAAGTTAAGTGGCACGGTTATCCCTACTCGTAGCGAAGATTCCACAATAGTGCCGTTTGATCTATAACATAGGTTGATGCGTTTTATATACTAGAGCCAGATTGGCCACAAGCCCTCATGTTTCGAAACATGGTATTTGGCTAAGTGGCGCGATTTGATGTTTGGCCTGCGTCGTGATCAGTCATCAGATCATTTCCAAGACTGCCAATAATATCAGATCCAATCTAGCAGGGTCCGTACCCTGTTTGATCAACAGGACTAATGCTCAAAGATTGGCCGAAATATTCGCTGCACAGCAGCTCGTTCAATGGTTGAGGAACGAACACATCTCCAAAATCAGGTTGCAGGAAGGTGTCCCAGTCAACTCGCGCCATCTCTGGTTCCATTTCCACAAAGTTTCCGTTCTCGGTACCTCCGTGATGGGTATGAAAAGGCTGCATCGGAGACACAACAGCAAGCATTTTTCGATATAGCCGTTGAATAACATTGAGAGCTGAGCTCGCGAGATGGTTTTTGCTGGCTTGCAAAGACTTCAGCCTTTCCAAACCCCATTCCAGATTCCTCCTCGATGCCGGAACTTGTTCCACTAGTTCATTCGGAAAGCGAATGTGCACAGCTGCAATAAGCACCATTGCATCAAACGTCGCGAACACCAAACTGAAAGCCTTGTACTGTAAAGGTTCTGCAAGCTCGAACAGGCGGGCTTGCGACTCTAAAATCTGCATTGCCGAGTGAAAAGCCTTGTGACGACTGCTCGGCTCTGCAAAGATGAAAGGTCGATGCAAAGCAAAGAGTACAAAGTGGACATTGGTAGACATTATTTCCAAGGCCGCACCAAGCCAAGGAGGTTCACCTTGGCGTGACCTCTGTGCTGTAGCCCATGCGGGAAGGTTCGCAACATTGGTTAGAATGGTTTCGTGGATGGTCTCAACGGGGACACGCCAGTCTCCTACTTTCTCGAGATCGTGGATGTCTTGTAAGAAGTGATAAGCCGTGTGATAGCCACACAAGATGACGTCGGAAGGTTGCGGTGGCCTTTGCTTGCCCGAGCTATCCCTCGATGACATTGCCAAAGGCACGGCGTTGGGATTCATTCTTGTCGACATCGGTCTTCCAAGAACAACAGACATATGAGAATCCCATAGATGGAGGATAAACCACAAGTGGCAGCCCAATTCGCGATCCGAGGGCTTTTCACTTCTCGAGTATGCTGTTGGCTCGGGCTCGATCAGATGGAGACCGAGTTCTTGAGCGTCGCGAACAGCGTTTCCGAGCGTGTGCCATGCCTCGATTACAGACCCAGTGGTCTTCTCAAAACAGGCTCGCATTAACTCAGCCTGCACTGTCGTGAGAGTGAGCTCGCTCTTCTTGAAAGACGATGCAAGCCGATGACCCGCATCACTATAGTCTGCTGCCCGATCGGACAGCTCCATGTCGGCTGCGTACTTCAAGTCATTGAGGCTTTCGTCATGTTGTAGGGGTTGGAAAAGCAGAGCTTGTGCCAGAACTTGAAAAAGTAGAGCAGGAAAAGATCGGAGGTCGGTCGGCAAGGCGTCGGGCCCTTGCTTAATTTGATCGTGTGTCAGATGGCCCCATTGAGAAAGTTGATGGGCAAATGTAGCTTCGTCCACGATATCGTAATGCCATGCTACATTTTTGAAGAAGTCAGACACGAGAATATTTATGTGTCTTCGAGATGGAAGTTCCCGAATTATGTTTGCGTATTGGCTCGGGGCAGGACAATTCCGGGGCGGAAAGTGGTGCAAGGGGCTTTCGGATTCCCCTAGACTACGCAGGACTCCTGGAGTTCCTTTTGTATCGTCGCCATAGCCTAGTAGTTTGAACTCATCGGGTATAACGCTTGAAGCTGTTGGCGTTGTTTCTGAGCAGGTCTGCGAAACACTATTCGTCGATTGGTCTTGGAGCTCGATAGGGAGGAAAGCGGAAGAGACGCGGTTGGGATCCAGCTCGTAGAGGCAAGCATTCTGTTCCTCAGCGAATGGTATGCCTCGAGGAGACGAACACACTTACTGCTTTTCCTCGTTTCGTGCAATGAGAACATGGTTGACGACGATCGCACTGCAGTACGGCGTTAGTCTGGTATACCTTATCCAACAAAAATGCCAATACCTTCTGTTTACGTCGCTGACACTCTCTGCACGAAACTACAGAGCGCTTTCGTCTGGCAAACGGCCCGACACTGTTATTGTTCATCAGCATTGGAATTACGCATTGACAGCTATTAGAGCTTGAAAGAGATGGAGGAGAGCTAGAGAATATCGATATGCGCAAATGGAGCAGGCGATAAACCGCAGTCAGATGGTCAAGGTCCTGAGGATGTTACAATTTTGCAAACACGTCAACCCCGCTTCAATAAGCCGAAATACTGTGACGTATTGCAGCAGTCCTGAGAAGGCAGCAAAGGGTCACGTGAGTCAACCGCGTCTAGACTCATGAGGGATAACATTGTACCAAAGTATCAGAATAACATCCCTGTAGCTCTAGAACGTAGGATATAATTTCACGGGCTTCTTGAAATGACATTTCTACAATAAATTACCGAAAATTCTCTTGTAACACTAGCTTTTACAATAAGGCAACACTTCAACTTTGTCATTATGGTCCAGTTCTAGACTTAAATCAGCAAGGGCTTTAGAGAAGCTGCATATGAATCGCACGCATATATTCAACCAGCAGGAATAGGAGATGTTATTTATTCGCAGAATAAGGTTGGTTGAGACTATTTGTTTCCCTAGAGAGTGGGCAGGAAAAGTGACTGATCGATTACCAGGTGGATGGAACCAGGAAAACTACGAATTCCACAGAGACTTCAACAAGCAAATCGATCAAGCGTTTGTCAGTATCGATTATTCTCTGAAAAGAGCTGGCGAAAGGGGGTGGTCTCAGATTTACAATGTGAGATCTTACTATGCACTGCTGAGCGAGGAGGCTCAAAATGCCATGGCTCGTAACTTCAGGGAGTGAATGACGAATTATAAAGCCGTCTGGACTTCTTTGCAGGTCAGGAGATTGCGAGCGGACAGCGGGCGAGTTGAGGTTGAAGTTGAGGCCTATGATTCGCAATTTTAATTATTGTCAAATTGCTAGTGATGCATTGAACGTGAACAAATTAAAGCTTTCCCAAGCGGATCGACCTACTGTGTGATATGATTTACATGCTACTCATTTGCTAGGAAGAGCTCAAGTCCTACTATTTCGAGGGTGGAACTTAGGCTACAGTTGGTGAGGATCTCCCGGAAGCTGAGCTAATATTTCCGACGAGGCTCGGCCTGTCTTATTCCACATTTGGAATGGTAGAGAAACCATATACTTTATAGTTATTCAATCTAACCTCTTCGAAATTACTCATAGCACCTTACAATACAGAGGTCCTGAAGCGCGCTGAATGTTACGAGTCCTACTTCACGCGCCTGTTCATTGAAAAGCTCAAGTACGGAACACCGACAATTAGAATTTGCCAGAAGATACAGGTCGAGCCTAGGATCGTTATGAACCCAAGACTGGGCTGATATGCGGAACACTAAGCAATATTGAGTTTTTGCCGACCTGTTGACGGGGAGAATGGCTACTGGGGTAACCACAGCGATGTCTAGCAACCGGGCGAACTGGAATGTTCGTAGTGACACCTCTCGCATTTTTGGGTGAACCTTGTGTGCGAGTACAGGGAAGTTAATGGTTACGTGTGGGTATGAGCACGAAGACATGAGACGTCCAATCACCATCGGTAAAGAGGTAAAAGTCTATGCCAATAGTAGAAGACTGAATGATGCTGGAGCCATTCAAGTACCGTAGTGTGAGGCTTAAAGGCGAGGTTGCAATGCAGCTGAACATCCGTTGCGATTGAAGAGCTAAACCGCAATGGGAGTTTGCCTGCGAGAAACAGACGGTGGCTACACTCAAAACAGTGGCTTGAAGACAGACTGTTTCTCACTTATTTCAGCTCACCACCTACCGGCACAGAAAGGAATGTGATAACTTTCAGCTCTGCGCGCTTATGCGACATGATGCATCATATATGCTCTTTCAGCTGAATGAGTTTCACACTTATAAGCAGATGATCTGCCTTTGCTGAGCTGAAGTTGTGGCACCCAACAAACTAGTCTTCTCTCCCCGACGTTACCTCGAATTTTAAGCCCGTTTGGCAGTTTTTATTCCTCGACATCACTTTCTTAACTCAGCGTATCCTGCGAATCAAGATGGCTATACGCGCTGAAAAGCTACCGGCGATGCCGCACTTGGATCCACCCTTAGAAATACCCCAAGGCTTACGGGTCGCTTATGCCAAACATGTACTTGATGGTCACCTCCGCGAGCTACGTGCCGATTTGCACGTCGGTGTTAATCATTCTGATCCTCTACCATCCAAAAGATTCGGGCACAAATCTCCGACAGATGGATCGGACGATATCCCTTCGAAGTTACAAGAGTACAAAGGCCGTGTGGCCATCGTCGGGGCCGGGGCTACAGGCCTCTACCTCGCCATGATGCTCAAGTATCTCGAAATCTCCAACGTCGATATCTATGAAGCTTCTGATAGAATCGGTGGCCGATGCTACACCTACAATTTTGCTGATGATGGGGACTGTGGTCACAACTATTACGACATTGGGGCAATGCGTATCCCGGATATCCCAGCGATGAAATCGTAAGTAACGTCTCATAATCCAAGAAACATCAGCGCTGTGTTGACACTACCCGCAGTACCCTCAAGCTTATTGATAATCTGAACCTCATACCTAAACGCCAAGAGTATACCTTAAAAACTGGTAGTGAGCCACAGATGCACTTTTACTCCCATTCCAAGAAGATGGCGCCAAGGTAAGACAACACACCCTCGGTTTGAGGTGCGTACTGACGGACTTCAGTGGCGAAATCTATGAAAAAAGAATTGCGGCGATCATCAATCGCCTAGGTGAAGACTGGGACAAAGAGTTCAAGAGCCTGATCGATGGCAAATACGACAACTATTCCACTAGAGCATGGCTGATGCACGGAAAGGACCCGGATCATCCAAAACACCGGCAGTGAGCTTGTATCGACCTGTTTCGAAGTTAGTTGGGCTGACAATATTGTTAGGCTAACATACGAGGAGACAGAAGAAGCCGAGTCTGCAGAAACGTAAGTATCTATCAGGTAGCATCGGACAGCATCCGCTAACAGTGTATTACCATGGTAGGTCCACTGGCCTCTTTGATCAGGCATTCCTCGAATCTCTGTGCGATTTTAGCGACTTTCAGGCCGCTGAAGGAAAGGACTGGTATCGCCTCGATGGTGGTATGTCAGTTCTCACAGACGAGATGAACAAGCGAATTCAGGACCCCGCATGGCTTCCGGAAAACCCCATCTCTCTCAAAGTCAAGAAAAACACGCCAGTCATTGCGATGAACGATAACGTACTGGAGAATAAGATTGAGGTGACAATTCTTGATGAGAAGAAACCTCGTACAGAAAAATATGATATGGTTTTCAACACGACGGCCATGGGCCCTCTTCAACGAATGGACATTTCAGGATTGGTAAAGGGCTTTGGCATCCAGAAGAACAAGAAAAAGATCTTGACAGGAATCCGAGCTTTAAGCTATGATCGAGCTTGCAAGGTGGCGATCAAGTTCAAGACCCGATGGTGGAAGGGGATGTACCAGAGCTCAAAGGCTACAAATGGAGGCGTATCGAGTACCGACCTTTCTATCAGCAACGTGGTCTATCCATCGTGGAATGACGGTGATGATAAGCCTAACGTGCTCATGGTCTCCTACAGCTGGGCTCACGATGCTACGCGCATGGGCTCTCTGATCCCCGATTACACCAAGCAAAAGCCAACAGTCGACGACACTGTGGTTGCCCAATGTTTCCAAGACCTCGTCAAGTTATGGTCTCCAGACCAAATAACTCACAGCGCAGGTCCCCAGATAACGACCGAGTTCCTGAGGGAGCAGTACGTTACTCATCACGCATACGCCTGGTCTCACGATCCTTACACTGGTGGCGCTTTTGCTCTCTTCGGTCCAGGCCAGTTCAAGTACGTCTACCCTGCGTTCCAGCATGTGCTTTGTGGAGGCAAGTTCGCTATTTGTGGAGAGGCTTTGAGCCCACATCATGCGTGGATTTCAGGTGCATTGGATAGCGCCTATCTTATTATTGCAAAGTGGTTTGAATACCACAAAGATCACGATAGAGTTGAAGCGCTGAAGCAGTCTTGGTTTGGAGAAGGAAAGGGAAAGCATACTGCTGAGTTTGATGAGACTTTGATGTATTGGTCTGTTAGGTTGAGTCAAGAGGCCGCAGAAAAGCAGCGTAAGGAAAGTGTTTAGCAGTTCAGACACATTTGCTGAGTCTATCATTTCAAGTTTTAGGAACCCCTTGTTTTCATAATTGATCATGACATCGTGATACGGAAGACAGCCTGGCACGATCACCCCTGCTTTCAAGCCATTTGAAGCTGTATCTTTGGAATCCTCCATTGCACTACCCTCTTATTTGAGTTTGCTACACATTCCATTACTGAAGCCTTCATTCTGGTATTACCTTAAACCAAATACATGAAGCATCAATTTATCCATCGACACAACCGTAAGCAAGATGCTAGTTTACTGGCAAGTAATAGTTAACAATATGCCAAGTAGAGAAGTGTTTGTTCTTTCGCTTAGGCACATTAAAAAACGTCTCAATTCTATGATTTGAAGGAAGGATTATGGTTAATCTCCACTCAAGTCCGTGTCCCAGCTCTGGAGCTAGCCCAACCCGTCCAGAAAGCTCCTCCGATCGGGGTTAGATTTTCAACTGGCACGTTCCAGTTCGCTCATCTTTGTTTAGGTAGCCAATGATATGGAGCGCTATGCCATAATTACTCAAAACAGTAGATTTTTGTGTAAAATTGTGGCGACGACTAATTATACATAAGTGATCGGTTTGGTGAGCGACGCCAAGTTCATTCCACATCTTTTCTGGCCCTCTTAGCAGTGAGTGAGCTGAAAACACAACTTCGAAGCCAGGCCAACTGACCTCTAAATCAACTCCCGACGATCTTACGTTCAACAATGAGACTCTGTGCTATGTTCGCGCTGCTATCGACAGCCTCCCTGCCTGTGTGCGCATTAGGCGAGGCACGCCATGTACGTAGCCTCGGCACTCCAAAACGCAAAGAGATGTGGAAGCCCGAAGTCGGCACTCCATGGCAAATTTCTCTTTCTGAGCGTATCACACTTCCCGATGGAAATGCCGAAGCCCTAGAGCCCGATGTGCCCATCTACGACATGGACCTATTCGACAACTCGGCAGAGACCATCAAGGCATTGAAAAAGGCTGACAAACACGTCATTTGTTACTTCAGTGCCGGCTCTTGGGAGAATTGGCGTAAAGACCAGAGGAGCTTTCAGGAGAAAGATCTGGGGAAGACGCTCGACGGGTGGCCGGATGAGAGATATGTCAATATCAGCAGTGTTTCTGTGAGAGCTATCATGGCAAGACGGATTAAACTGGCCGCGGAAAAGGGCTGTGATGCTATTGATCCGGATAATCTGGATGGCTACGTAAGTTGTGACCCAAAAGATTGGGACGAGAATTAACAATCATTCAGCAAGCCGACAACGGTCTTGGTCTTACAGAAGCCGATGCGATCTCATACGTCCAATGGCTCTCAAAAGAGGCGGCGAAGCATAACATGGCAACTGGCATGAAGAACGGCGGGAGTATCACGAAACAGGTGCTTCCATATGTGGACTTCTGCATTAACGAGTCTTGCATCACATACCAGGAGTGTGAGCTCTATACACCTTACATCAAGGTAGGCAAACCTGTCTTCAACATCGAGTACCCAAGGGGTGCACCAAAGGTGAAAGCAGCAGATAAGAAGAAGATTTGCTCGACTTCCGGGAGTGCGAAAGGATCGAAAGGGTTCAGCAAGGTTATCAAGAAGGTGGAATTGGATCAGTGGGTTATGTATTGTTAAAGAACTGGCACAAGAAAGACACAACAGTTGATGACACATTCAGGATGGACTACGCTAAGAATACGAAGAGATTATTCTAAAGATTGAAAAGGTACCAAGAGAGGGTGAAATCTGAAACTTGGGATTGGGACGTTGGTGAAGGGAAGCCCTGGAATGGAAAAAACAAGTCAAGTTAATATGTATCATTTTTAAGTCATAAACTAAACGTCAAGAAGGCAATACGCAAACTAGTCATGGATCCAAACGCTATCATTTCCATAACTTGGACCATCTAGCTGGTGCCGGTGCAGCCAACAAAGTTGTTACCAGAAGCTCCGGTGTGAGTGATGGCACCAGCGTACTGGCAGTTGGTGTTGATGACAACACGGTCAGCACCGGGAGAGCCTACAGAGATGAATGAGATGATGTAAGTTGAGTCATGCTGTGAAAACATACCGCCAGTGTAGACGCCGCTGGTCTTGATGGGGAACTCCTGGTAGGGACCGTTGACAATAAAGTCAAATCCCTCGCGGTTGTTGTAAGTGTGAGGGTAGGTTGAGCTGCCAGCAGTGTCGCCAGACTGGTAGTAACTGCAGGCGGCGTTGGCGGCGGCGCGGACCTGAGCAGCAGAGTACGAGGTGCTACCACACCGGGTGGCAGACTGGCGGCTCTCAATAGGGCTAGCGACGGCCACGCTCACGAGAGCGGCCAGAGAAGCGAGGGACTAGACGGATTAGGACGGTCAGCATCATCTGACTTAAGGATATTGAGGATGATATGGAAGAATAAGCTGTATACCTTGAAGAAGAGCATCTTGTCAACGGCTTGGATCAGCAACCAGCGAATGAAGAATAGCGATGTGGGATGACGATTTTCATCATTAATATTGGCTCTATCGTTGGTATATATATCCAAACAATCACATTGCTTACTATCAGTCCTTACGATTATAGACAACACCAATGCGTATAATTCATGACCAAGACGGCAGGTGGTTGATACCATCAGTCCGATTGGTTCGAGAATCAAAGCGTCTAAGACACTATCACCACCTGCTTAAAACAGGCATAGGCCCGGCAGATGGTAGATGTGGCCTGGGCGACTAATAGCCAGTCAGATGTAAATGCCGCACCAAGAAGCGGGGCAAGATCGGCAGACTCGGTTTCAGATACCCCATGTGTTTCCTTTATCTTTGCTGATTCGCACTTACTACCGCCCTTGGCAATAGACCTTTTGATATCGGAGGTGATAGCCCGCATTAGTATGGTCATATTGTCTCTTCTCCGCGCAAGGTTACAATTATCCTCGGCTTTTTATCTTCCTTCCATCTCTTGTCATCGCATCTGCACTTCAATCAAAATGGCTGACAACATCAAGACACTCCTGGGCGACAACGCTGTATCTGCCAACGAGGCTGCCGAAAGGCTGGCTAGTAGTTGTGTAGATGCTGTTGAGAAAAACGACAACGCGAAAGCTGAAGATGAACTCGACAGCTTGTGGTCCAACATTCTTACCGCCGCTCAGCAGACTCCCCATGACCAGCAAGATAAGCTAGTGGACATCTTGCATGCGATAAAGCACATGTCCCAGCCCGCCGGCAAAAAGCTTGAAATTTGGGGTCAAGAGCAGCGGTGGGATGAGCTTCCCATGTTCGGAGCTAAGGCGCGAGAGCAACTCGATATCGGTAAGTCTATCAAACTGGGAAACCGACTTTGAGATACTTACTCCATACTAGCTCAAGAGAAATCTGGCGAGCCTTTTGTCAACATCAACGGCTTTTTCGCTCGTGTGACAGCCGCTGGTGTGAACGACCTCAGTCTATTCGCCATTTGGATCTTGCGAGAAGCCCTTGAGGACCCATCTGAAGACGAGGTTGCGCAACAAACTTCATCGAATCTGTTGAAGGCTGCTTCAGTTTGGTTCAAGTACGCAACCAAAGATTTGGCAAAGGCTAGTAAAGAGACGAAGCAGTTTGATGGTAAAATTGCGAAGCCAGGAGCGAGCCTCTCAAACTTGAAGAACGAGGCTGGATGGAGAGGATTTTGTGAGGACAGGTGGAAGATTTGGCAAACTCGATTCGCGTCTCTGAAAGACGCAGACGTATCGCCAGACGCGAAGTCTTTGATCAAACAAGCACTGGATAGCATAGAGAAGGCTTAGAGAGGGGAAATAGATACGCATCCAATAAATATGATTCTGTTTCGATTTCCTGTCTGGATATTGGTGAAGACGTGAAGCATTTGGCATGTGTATCGATTACAGCACGTACGAGGTAGGTTGAAATGAGCCCTAGCTACGCGTACTAGGTCTCTGACGCGGATGGAGACATAGGAACATAACACTTTGAAGAAAGATTCCAAGAAGAAAGCGTGTTCTTTACAATCGCTGATACTGGCACCTTTGGTATCAAAGCGCTATATCATTGCAATACACTTTATTCTGGAGTACTCGAGGGGTCAACTCTAACGATTGTAAAGAACACGTTTGTTTTTTCCCTCCTAGTTTTTCCTTTCTCCCATCTCAAGAGAGTGACCATGCAGCTTTCAAATCTTCAACCAGCGCCCCCCAATCCTCATCAAATCCCAGCTTGTCCGGGCGAATGGTTTAGTGGTATAATACTCCCTTAGCAAGTTCCGTCCGAGTTCTTCATTCTGGGAGTGGTCCAGGGTTCGATTCCCTGTTCGTCCAACTTTGGTGGTTAAAATCCACTGTTATATATTCTTTTTGCTGTTTATCTCACCTGGGATACCGAAGCTAGTTGGCTAGAAGACATTGCATTTAGTTATTATTGTTCTGCTATAATCCCTGTTTTCGGGATATTGTTATATTATCGTGTTCTTCCATGGGTGGGTCTTCAAACCCTGGGACTTAAGCGTTCTACCCCCGATTATCTAAGTAGCTTTCTTAAGAGACCTCTTAACTTTACATTACAAAAACGATCTGTCAGTAGAGGCAGATTACAGGTAACGAGATGACAATGTGAAGTAAATATTAACAAGCTTATCCAGTTGTTTGCCTGGGACCTCTACCGAGTCCTGGTTTGTAAAGATTATAGGGTAAGAGATCTTCAGGGGGACGGCGTTAAAAGGTTGGCGACCGACGAGATCAATTCTTTTCGAATGACATTTTCTAGTTGAACTAGCTGACTGCGAGATAACGGAGCGAGAACGCCTTAGTCTATTTCTGCTCTCTGGCAAGAACTCCACCGGTGCAAGTTTGAGCATGATGCCACCACATAATTTGCTCCCAGTGATTTCTCATCACAACAGCATCATCATGAGCTCCGGAACCGGTCCAATCTTGATATATCTCTGTATCCACCCATTGTGAGCTTGGGCCGAGAGGAAATTCCCCATCCATCCCCAACCACTTCGCTCTGATCCGTTCGTGCTCGTAAAGTTGTTCGCCCCTTTTACCTGTTGATGTTAATGCAGCGACTGGGTCAGGCTGCGGACCAAAAACAGCATCTTCCCGGTGTTCCAAGTACATAATGAAGTCGATTGCCGTCTCAAGGTCTGTTCGGACGCCCACCTTGCCGCCAACAGTAATGAGTTCAGCCTTGCTAGCGATTCTGTCGAATGAAATGGGTGCGCTTAACCCTTTCCTCTCGCCAGTGAGAATAACCAGAACGGACATCGTGGCAAGATGGAATATAACACCACAAGTGCTGTAATTTTGTCCCGGGACGACAATGGCCACAGCCCTGAATAAAGGTCGTGTAATATAGAAATCCTTTGCCTCAAGCCTGTCGAGTCGGTTATTGATTGCAGTATGCATGCGCATGGCCAAGTCGATTGCAGATGCTTCATCCTTAGTATCCGACTGGCCATCGACATTGAGAACATTGGCCACGAATTGACCTTGCTCGATGTCGGAGCGATAGGGGCGAAACCACTTCTTGTAGAGATAATTATGAAGTACCATCTGAAGCAGTGACATAAGCGCGTATCTACCTGCTTCACCAATGAGATAGATAGGAACTGTTTTGTTCCGGAAATCGAGATCATCCGGGGCCCTCAGTCGCGAGAGATCTTCCATGGAGTATTGCGCCTTGAACTGGTACTTCCACAAACTCATGCGATGTTGTTCTTCAAGAGTACCACGAAGGTGATGCAAGATTTCGTGGTTTGATAGTTGCGCTGTTGTCAACATAGACCCGATACCGTGACGAATCTCGTACGGCGCGCGCCACGGTTCTGGTTCTTGCTCTGTACTCGACATGACCGGTAACTACTAGGCGGACTCAGAGGAAGGCTGACCGGCTGGTAGCCTCAGGAATATGAGCAGGAAAAAATAGAGATGGGTTGGATAGCTTACTCCACGGAGGAAGTGCGCATGGAAGTTCTGTGGGTGGATATTGCGTAGTTTATAAGTATATAGGGGCGAATAGCCTTTCACCATCTTTGGAAATGAGTCACAGATCATGCATGCAGTGGGATCAAAATCTTGACGACCGTGGAGAGAGTAGCCTTCAGAGGAGAACCCTGTTATGCCTTTGACCGAAGTCAATGTGATGGTAACAATGGACAACTACCAAGGGCGACATTGGCCTGAAAAGCTAATGTATGCGCGTGGGGCCATATGCAGCGGAGAGAGTGCCGGTAGTTGTGACCCAGAAACCTAGATGGACTATTTAATAGCATTGTATATACCACTTATACTTCTTGAGAAACTACCAAGGCGCTTGTTTACCACAACTATAGCCACACTCCATCCAAGCATGGTTTACAAATCTAACCACCAAAGCGAAGATCTGCTCTAGAAGGCTCCCGGCCCGATATACTATATTGGTCTCATGGCGATTGTGTATTCCAGGACTGTTCATTTACACAGTGGCAGCCCCGATTACATACGGAGGCGCGACATTGACAGTTCGAAAACAAAGGTTTTTGTGGAAGACCCGGAAACATAGGCGCAAATTAAAAATATCCGTGGGTAGAGTTCGACAATCCCTTGGACGACTTCTTTGGACTCTTGGCCACAGACAATAGCATACCGACGTTAAGTCCTCCGTATATCAGAATGAGAAAAGTGGAATGTCAAATAAAATAAATTATAAGTGAGGGAAAGGTTATCAGGGCAGGAAAATAATATAAAGCGAGAACTACTTAGATATTTTTTATATCTAAATTAATCAGGTGGCTCTCAAGTTAAGAAGAATAAAATAAAATATTTATTTTAAAATATATCTAAGATATATAAGTTAAGTAGAAGTAAGACACTTACAAGCCGCAAAGAAGAATAACTAATTTGCTTGTCTACTTATCTTGCTTATCAACTATGTCATAATTATGATATTTTAGCAATTTTGCCTATATTTTAATCTTCCCCATATTTGACACGCCACTAGCTCTATGTCCTGTGTAATTATTCAACAGCTCGCAGGCGTTTCTACCCACTAAGATTCTCGGTGATATGTGGGATTGGCCAGTTACACTGACATCAAGTATCGCTACTACTATCCAATTATAAATCGGCTATAAAGGTTCTCTTGGCATCAGCAAGTTGCATTAGCGTCACACCTTTAACTCTTAGTATCGAAGCACCACCAGTCGGATCGACTCCGAAATAATATGGGTCAACTAGGATAACCGTGTTAAATGCCGGATTTTCGCAAAAAAGATGAATGGTTCGGAGTTAAGGCTTTAGCCACGCCTGTATTGGTCAACAGCTTGCTGCCGATATCTCCGTCTTCAATCTAGAATATGTCTTTGGATAAAAGAGATTCCGGCCAATCTGATGTTGAATGTTAATGAACAACGAGTCTGAACATAAACGTCATCGGATTCATTCATCCCATATCTAAACATATACGTCTGCCCGGTATCTCATCCATCAACTTGTTCACCACGACCTCTGTACCTACAACATCTCGCCCCTACAAGTCAAGCTACTCCATATTTCTTCCAAAATGGCTACTCCTGTGACTATCAACTTCGACGGCCACTTGGCACGCCATCGCCAGTTGGCTCCCTCGGCCTCAGTGCGTGTCTCGCCACTCTGCCTTGGCGCAATGACATTCGGAGACCAACAACAGGAGCGTTATGGCGAATGCAGCCAGGAGGCAGCTTTTGCAATTCTCGATTACTTTTACTCCCAAGGTGGAAACTTCATCGATACCGCCAATGTGTACCAGCACGGCCAATCTGAGGAGTGGGTTGGTCAGTGGATGGCTTCTAGGAATAACAGAGACGACATTGTCTTGGCTACCAAGTACACGAATAGCTCTCGCGCTGGAGACAAAAACATCCTTCAGTCTAACTACGGCGGAAGCGGCACCAAGTCGCTCAAGTATTCAATCGACCAATCCCTAAAGCGCCTACAAACCAGTTACGTTGACATTCTCTATGTCCACTACTGGGACTTTGCAACCAAAATCGAGGAGGTCATGCAGTCTCTCAATGACCTTATCCGCGCTGGAAAGGTGCATTACCTTGGAATCTCTGATGCTCCCGCCTGGGTCGTCACTAAGGCAAACCAATACGCCCGAATGTCTGGCCTCAGGCCCTTTGTCGTCTATCAAGGCATGTGGAGTGCAGCGCTACGCGACTTTGAGCGTGATATCATTCCCATGTGTGAGAATGAAGGAATGGGTATTATCCCATACGGTGTCCTCAACCAAGGCCGCTTCCAGACAGAAGAGGGTTTCAAGGAACGGGAGAAGAACAACCCTGGACGCAATTTCATTCCCCTTTCCGAGCACGACAAGAAAATCTCCAAGGCGTTGGAGGTGACGGCCAACAAGAAGGGAGTCAGTATCTTTGCTGTTGCGCTCGCGTATGTCCGCGCCAAGGCCCCATATGTTTTCCCTCTGGTAGGTGCTCGAAAGGTAGAGCACATCAAGGGCAACGTTGAGTCTCTAGATGTTCGATTAACTGAAGAGGAGATTGGAAAGATCGACACGGCTTATCCATTCGATCATGGATTCCCCCACAACTTCCTCAGTGGTACTCTTTTCACAGGGGATGAGGTTCACCGCGGAGCATCTGCACCTGGCGATGTATGGTTGACCAAGGGTCTGGGCAAGTTCGAGTGGGTGGAGAAGCCCAAGTCTATTGACCATGAGTAGATATTAATAGCATTCGATACGTTATTAAACAATATGTATGTACTACTACTTGTGGTGCTTTCGGCCTTATTTTAGAGTAAGGTCCTGCCTTCAACTATGATAAAGAACACATTTTTTTTCACAGCCTAGCATAATGAACCTTATGCTCACATAGTCAATATGTATGTACTCAGTAGACTAGTGTCAAATTACATTATTTCTACTTCAATATATTGATTGTTGTTATCCATTCCTTGAGTATATGCTCGAGCTAGAACTACCTCAAGATTGCCCTGAATTCACTGTTTCAGCAAATTCTTGGAGCATGCAACGAGAAGAGAGACCTCTTGTCTGGGAAGAAATTTAACTGTGGATTTATCCGAGAGTTTTTACTAATAATAAATTCTTCCTAACTAAGTATAAAGTAACAGAAGTTTATATCAGCTAAAGCCTTCTCTTATAATAAACTATATAATTTATATTTTGCGTCTCTAAAATTAATAAGAAGACTGCGTTAATAATAATAAAAA